>ML271330.1:0-102321 GCA_005239495.1 Nicotiana undulata
ACCTCAGTTGTGCTTAAGTTTTGTAGCATATGGCTCTATCAGTCTCCTCAAGATGGTATTATGTACTTAGCGTGCTTATGACCGATATTCAGTAATTTAAAATAATGAGCAATCCAACTCGGTGTGTATCTCCTTATGTGAATTTTATGATGGGAACGGGTGGCACGCCGCCACAGGTATATTATTTGGATCGGGTTGCACGCCGCAACAGTGTGGTGTTGAGTACGGTTCCCTATAATTATTTTTCTTGTGTTTTAATTCCTATTTTCTGAGGAAAGTTCATATTAGTTGTGTGATTCGAGTAGTCTCTTCCTGAGTCATTTCCTTATGTATCATGTTCGAGTAGTGGCCTATTGGCGCATTGTGGCATCGTGTGAGACTGATGGTCATGTCTGGGGGTGATTTGTTGCCTGAGCAGTTCATACTGGGTGAGACGAGATTATTGTATCAGGTACCAGTGCGATAAGATTTTGTGAAGTACATTAAAGGGAAATTACCATTATTTGGTTCGTAATGAGATGACGATTTTAGTCAAGAGGAAAAATTCAATGTTTGGTTAACTCTGCAGTTTGTTAGGAATTTCTACACATCTCCTCCGTTGTGGTGGTATCGTCAGCATTATAGCAGGATGTATGTGTATATATTATAAGGTGCATTGGGAGCATCTAATTTGTAGAACTTCGGCTGTTAAGGTTCAGGGAATGTCATGGTGGCTAAATGATGAGTTATGCGGTGCATGGTGCTGATTCAGAAAAGGTATGCAGTTGTGTTCTGGTGCCTTGTGTGGTAGTTGATACGGTGTTCATATATTAGAAACATGCCTGGCAGAGAATTTCAAGTGTTAGAACTAGGTTCTGAGCTTATTGTATGGATAAAAGAGGATATCTTCAGATTTGATCAAGCTAATTTGCTCAACTGGGTTGTGGTAGCACTGGCAAGTGCACAAGGTGTTAGACAGTGATTTTAGATAACTCCAGAGCAGTTCTAAGCACGTTCGAGGACGAACATATGTTTAAGTGGGAGAAAATTTAACGACCCGACAGGTCATTTTGATCTCTAGCGTATCGTTCAGCAGTTTTGAGGTCATGAGCAGCTTCGTTTCAGGTATTATGACTTGTACGTATGGTCGTAAATTTAAATTCGGGTGGATTTGGAAAGAAAATTCTCATTTCGGAAGCCTTAAGTTGCAAGAATCAACTAAGATCAGAATTTTGAGTAAACGACCTCCGAATCAGGATTTGAAGGCTCCAGCAGGTTTGTATGATGATTTCGGACTTGGGCGTATATCCGGATCGGGCTTTGGATAACCCAGGAGCGTTTCGACGTATGTTGTGGAAGTCAGCATTTTTGAAGAAACTTCCTAAGTTTGGCTTGAAGCGCATTTCAGTGATATTGATGTCTGTTTGGGATTCTGAGCCTGGAAATAGCTTCATATGGTGATTCTGGAGTTGGGTGCGCGATCGGAAGTGAATTCGGATGTCCGTAGGTTATTTTGAAGTCATTTGGATAAAGATAGAAATTTGAAGGTTTTTGAGAAATCCGACCGGAAGTGGAAATTTTGATATCGGGGTCGGAATGCGATTCCGGAAGCTTGAGCAGGTCCGTAATGTCGAATATGACTTGTGTGCAAAATTTGGGGTCAATCAGACGTGATTTGATAGGTTTTGGCATCGTAGGTGAAAGTTTGAAATTTAAAGTTCATAAAGTTTTGAGTTTAGTGCGATTCACGATTTCGGCGTTGTTTGATGTGATTTGAAGACTCTATCAAGTCCGTGGGATGTTATGGGACTGAGTCGTGTGATTGGACGGGGTCCCGGGGGCCTCGGGTGTGTTTCGGGGTGAATTCAGACCATTTTTCTCTGTTTTGCTGCTGCTGTCTTCTGGTGTACTGCTATGCGATCGCGGTCCATGGTGTGCGATCGCGAAGAAGAAATTTGAGGGATGGATTCTTGGTCTATGCGATCACATAAGTATGAGTGCGATCGCAGAGAAGAGATTCAAGGGAGCTGGAGTTTTGCCTATGCGATCGCAGGAAGTGCAATGCGATCGCGGAGGTGGAAAGGCTAGGCTACAGGTTAAAGGCCTATGCGATCGCGGGGTTGGAGTTGCGATCGCACAGTGTGCGTTTGGAGGGTGTGAGGCGTTTGTCCTGTGCGAACGCAGGAGCTGGCATACGAACACACATGAGGAATTTGGGAGGCAGCATAGTTGGCCTATGCGATCGCGGAGCAGGTTATGCGATCGCATAGGAGGGTTGCCTAGGCAGTGTGATATTTTAAACGGGAATTTGGCCATTTCTTCTCATTTTTCTCTTGGTGTGGGCGATTTTGAGGAGCTTCAAGAGGGGATTTTCATCAAGCATCGCAGGGTAAGTGATTCCTTCCCATTCCTAAGTTAAATATATGATCTTGCATGGAATTTGACATGGAAATTAGTAGGAAATTGGGATTTTTTGAGGAAAAACCATGAAATTGGTAATTTGGATTTTTGCCTTGAATTGAGCATGAACAATTGAGTAAATTGTATATTTGAGCTAGTAAAGCTATGTATAGAGCTTATCTTCAAGAAATTTCGGAATCCGGGCACGTGGGCCTGAGGGCCATTTGGTCAATTCCTTTAGCGGAGATGGGAGTTTATAAAATTTGAATTGTTAACAAATATTAGAGTATATTTTCATTGGTTTGCCGTTATTTCGCTAGTTTTGGGACGTTGTGCATCAATTGGAGTCATCGGAAGGACTTGGGAGTTGGTTATGGAATTTCGGAGCGAGGTATGTCTCCTTTCTAACTTTGTGAGGGGGAATTGTTCCCATAGGTGAATTACTCAAATATGTGTTACTATTTTGGGGGCTACATACGCACGAGGTGACGGGAGTCTGTGCGTAGCTACTATTATGCTTATGTCCGGGTAGCCTAGGACCCACTAGCATGCTCTACTTGGTTTACTTGTACCTTGATGATAAAACGAGACTGTCTAACATCACTGAGTTTGAAATGGCTACTTAGGTAGGTTGAAATTCATTGTCTTAATCACTTAAATAGAGAATTTACCTTTTTCTTGGTTATGTATATATTCTGGTGAGTTCCTGAGGTATTACTTGAATGTGTGTATCTATATGGGTACCCGAGTGGCACGTTAGTTCGCGAGCGGGGTAACTCTATTATTTATATTTGACCCGAGTCGTAGGTTAGTTCGCGAGCGGGGTAACTCTATTATTTATATTTGACCCGAGTCGTAGGTTAGTTCGCGAGCAGGGTAACTCTATTTTTTATATTTGACCCGAGTCTCAGGTTAGTTTGCGAGCGGGGGTAATAGATGCATCTATGGTTCGAGCCGTTCGACCCTCGGCTGTGCACATTTATTTATTGTTGGTTCAGGCCGTTCGACCCTCAACATTGTTTGCGCATGATATTACTGCGTACTTCTTGTGATCTTTGAACTTCTTACTGGCCTGGAATTTATGAAATTTGCAACTGATTTGACGAAGAGTTTAAAGTGGAAAAGAAATGTGAGAAGTAGTTGTTGTTTCCTATCATTACCTGTTAAATCTTCTGTGACATTCATGCTCCGTGTCTCCCTTTATTTTTATTAAATTGACTTCTAGAAAGTGTCTAATTCGACCTCTTGTCACTACCTCTCTGAGGTTAGGCGGGATGCTTACTGAGTACACGTTCTTTTCGTACTCATACTACACTTGTTGTGCATTTTTATTGCACATGTACTTTCACAGCAATATGGTTGACTTGGAGACTTAGACGAGCTGCAAAAACCGGAGGCGACCCGCAGCCGACAGAGTCTTCCTCTATGTATTGTATTTTCATTTTTATTCCTTGTCCAATTTGTATATCAGACTAGATTTGTAGTATTTGTAAAATTCTTAGAAATTGCTCATGTACTTGTGTCACCGGGTTCTGGGAGGTGTTTGGGATTTAATTTAATAAATTGAATAATTTACCTGTCGTATTTATTTAATAAATTTTTATTCGCTCATTGGGTTGTAAGTGAAAGGTAACGATTTCGAAAAAATGTTAAAACGAGAATTTATTTCAACTAATTAATGATTGGCTTGCCTGACGGTGGTGTCCGGCGCCATCACGACCTTAATAGATTTTTGGTCGTGACACGGAATCTGAGAGATAGTACTTGCCATGATTAGGCAAGTACTAGGTGATACCATAGATTTGTAGAAAATAGCGAGATAACGCACAAATGGCAAGAGAACCATGGAAAGAATCCATGGTTGAGACGGATTTGGAGAGGTTTGAGAAAGGCAGTTAGGGTTTATGTGAGAGGGAGGGGTGTTTGAAGGCGGCGGCTGAAGAGAGAATGGGGTTTAGGGTTTGGGTGAGTGGATATAAAGAGAATAGGGAGGAGTGTTGTGAACCGTTGATCAGTTTTGATCAACGACTGAGATTTGAGAAGAGCTAGGTCGGGTTTTTTGGACTGGGCTGGGGATAAAAGGGGAGTTTGGATTGGGCTTAGGGATTGGGACAGGGATTTGGGGCTTGTCTTGTCCGAAATTAATCCCATTTTTGGTCCAGATTTTAAAATAGGAAGATTAAGGAAAAAATAATTTAATAAAACCAATTAAATAAATTATAAAAATGCTATTTATAGAAATTAATATTTTAATACCAATATTAGAAGATTATAAAAATGTAAAATATTATTTTAACCTTGAATAAAATGACAAATGCAGTAAAGATGTAAAATATAGGCTATTATTGCAAGTTTGTGAAAATGGCCTAAAAATACTAATGTAATTATATAAAAATAAAGTAAAAATATATGTAACATGTATTATGGATGAAAATAATAATTTTAGGTAATTAAATCATCACAAAATAATTGAAGCAGTAATTAATAAATATTCAAGTAATTTAAATGCAAGAAAATCAATTTTAAAGCTTTAAAAATTATGGAAAATTATGAAAAATACTTGTATATTCTTATAAGCTAAATGATGATGCATATGTACTATTTGGGAGTGTATATATATATATATATATATATATATATATATACGTATATATATATACGTATATCGTATATATATACAGACCCATACATACCGATCCTTCCCAAAGAAATCCCAATTTGATGTGTAAGTATCACGGCACACATAGCCACAGAACTGAGGATTGCAGGAAACTAAGAGAGGAGGTAGCCCGTCTATTCAACGAGGCTCACCTTCGAGAGTTCTTAAGTGATCGAGCCACGAATCATTTTAGAGAGAGGGACGCCAAAAGGAAAAATGAATAGGAAGAGCCACATCGTGTGTTCCGTATGATCATCGGCGGGGTCGATATTCCACAAGGGCTCGTGTTAAAACGCACTAAGGTATCAATTACTAGGGAAAAACATACCCGAGATTATGCTCCAGAAGGCACCGTATCATTCAACGATGAGGAAGCAGAAGGAATATCTCAACCGTATCTATCTTTATGAATAAAGTTCAAGTTAAGCGTATTTTAGTGAATCCAGGTAGCTCGGAAAATATCATCCGATCGAGGGTCGTGGAGCAGCTCGGCCTATAAGACCAAATCGTGCATGCAGCTCGGGTCCTGAACGATTTCAACATGGCCAGCGAAACGACTAAAGGAGAGATCATTTTACTAGTGAACGTGGCTGGAACTATTCAAGAAACCAAGTTCCATGTAATCTAGGGTGACATGAGGTACAACGCCCTAATCGGGAGGCCCTGGATTCACAATATGAGGGCAGCCCCTTCGACTCTCAACCAAATGATGAAATTCCAGACACCGGACGGGGTGAAGACGGTATATGGGGAGCAACATGCTGCGAAGGAAATGTTCGTGGTCGATGAGGTGATACCAATATCGGCACTTTCAACGTCAAAGGTATCGGATGTCAAAGGAAAACATGAGACCAAATAGCAACCACATCCACCAGCCTCGACTGAATCGGAGAAGCAGGGAATGGAAGAAGAAGATGACGATTATTGGATCCCTCAAACTTTCATTATTCCCAAAGATTCTGACGCCACCAAATCAATAGTCGAAGAGCTGGAACAGGTTATATTGATCGAGTATCTGCCCGAACTGTCACACCCCATGTTTTCGTACGTACGAGTACATCGTAAGTCAATTGATGTAAACTTAAAAATGAAATCATCTTTGAAATTTTTTACAAAGTTAGTTAATCATGTTAACGTGGAGGTTACAAATATTTAAGATCATGAATACCAAATACCAAGAGGGTTTGAAGGTTTAGAATCTAAACGAATTGAAGAAAACAAGTTTCGTCGGAAGTCGACAAGTTGGAATGTTATAACATGTACTTTTGGGGTGAGACTAGGGTGTTTAACATTATAAATAGATTATGTTATGAGTTATTTTAGAAGTATTATATTTGTGTGTTATGTTTTGAAGTCAAGCGAGTTGTGGAACAAAAGTTGAAAAAGGACATCACCAGTTACATTCATAAATGTGTTGAAAATTAGGTAAAATATATCTGAGCATTTCTCCCAATGTACTAAAAATTATGGGATGCTCTATATACCAAATTAAATATCTACGAGTCTAGTTTTCAACGAATTAAACCGTTCATTTATGAAATATTGGAGTAGAGAGATATTCGCATTTTTACGAGACTGTGCAGGCTGGTAGGTGACAAGTAGGTGCATCACGTACTTGCCAAAAGGAGAGGCCACAATTAAGTCGGCAAAGAGGGGAATTTTAAGGGATAATTAACTCATATATTTCACTCATATTTAAGACCATTAAAAACAAAGTGAACCCCTGTAAATACTCTCCAAAAATCCCACACAAACCCTAGGTTAGTTCGGGTGTTACATGTATTCTAGTGCCGAAAACCTTGGACAGCTTGCTAGTTTCTCTTTCTCCTTCTTCTAGCTACGTTGAGGGAATGATTTTTGATGAATAAGGACTAGGTTTCGTGGGTTCTACTCACTCCAAGGTAAAATGATGCTTCTTCATCCATTATCTATGCTTATACGAGTTGTAACTCGATCGTAAAGACTAGACCTAGCGAGTTTCGAAAGAGTTGAATGTTGTTTGGTGTTGCGTCACTGTTGGCTAGATGTAAACTTATTTTTAAGTTGAATTCATGGATGTTTTATTTTATGAGAGTCTTAATTATGTATTGCTGGGTATTTTTCTCAATTTGAAAGAAAAGATAAGTCGAAACGTGTCATAGTAAACTGAAAAATAAATTTTGAGTTGTGGAACTTGTGGGACTGTTTTGTAAGCTGTTTCGTGTTGATTTTGGGTTGCCTCTTTTTCTACTGTTTTTATGGATTTTGGTAGGATAAAGGGTGTGTAGAAACACCACATAATATCAGGGTGGTTGGCTGGTCATTCGACGTTACAATTTTAAGGTTATTTGACACTACTTTGGTTGTCATTTTATATATGAAGTGATTAGGTGTGTGGGTTGTTTTGTGGTATATTATCATGGATATAAGGTTGGAAAATGTTGCATACACGTTTTTATTGTTTTGTTCTTGGTACTGTTGGTACATGGTATTGAATGAGGGCCTTGTTACAGGGGAGATGCTGCCCAAATTTATGTAAACGAGATACTAGGTTAAGTTGCAGACTTAGCCTTTACTCAACACTGATCTTGAATCTCCTTATGATGTGGTAGATTATGTTGAGTTGTTTGAATAGTTGCTTGGAAGGTATTAAGGACTCAACAGAGTTAAGGTATGTTAATGCTAAACCTTTCTTTCATTTTGGCATGATCCAATAACTACATGTGTTTGATAACGAGACATAAAGAGAAGTTCATATTCCTGAAATTATGTACATTTTCCTAGTCTCATAAGTTACGACATTGTCCCTTATCAGAACTTCATATTTAGTTTAGTTTTGTCTTATGTCAGCCAAGAGAGCAGAGAGTCTATATATATACAGTATTATAGTATTTTCACCACCATCGAGCTATGATCGATGGACAGGGCCCTATTGGGAAACCTCTGATCAGATGGTGAGTTATATACCGAGCCTACTGTGGCCGTGCGACTATAAGAGATCTTAGAATGGCCGATTTACAGAGCCTAGTTTGTTTGAGCACCTATGAGCGAGCATAGTATGGCAGAGCAGTTACACATACCAAGCCTTATAAGGGCGGACAACTATTTTACTTACTATATTGAGAGAGTTGAGTCAGTATCAGCAGGTAAGCATATATTCATATTATCTTTGAATCCACGTTACTTTCAGTTATTATATTATCAGTTCAGTTTCAGCTTTCAGTTATTTTGTTGCCCCATATACTCGGTACATTGTTTCGTACTGCGTCCCTTTTGCCGGGGACGCAACATTTCATGCCTACAGGTCCTTATTGACAGTTGGACTGACCCTCCCAGCATACAGAGTCAAACATCAGCTTGGTTGGTAAGCTCCACTTCCTCGGAGTAACCAGGTCTAGACCTTGGAGTCCATTTTATATATACAGGTTTGATGGGTAGGTCGAGGCTATGTTCTGACAATGGTACAATTCAGTTATCTCTAGAGGCTTGTAGATGAGTCCTGTATATTTTGTATAGTAGTAGATGTTCATGGAGTCTTTGTCGGCCTGCACAATTTTATATATATATATATATATATATATATATATATGTATCAGTTTTTGGGTATGTTTACCCCTCATATGAGAGAGACGTTATTTTCAGATGATTCAGAATATGGCCTCATCGGCCTAAGCTGAGGGTTACCCCTCCAGATTTCACAGTTACAGAGTGGTACGCTCGGGCCGAGTATGGCACCGGGTGCCGGCCACGCCTCTTCAGGTTTAGGGCATGACATGTTGTATCAAAGCAGTTCTATCCTAGGGAGTCTACAAGTTGTGTCTAGTAGAGCCTTATTTGTAGATGTGTTATGCACCACTCTATATAAACATGAAGCTACAAGGCATTTAGAAGTATGTTACCCTTCTTTCAAATCCAAATCGTGCTATAGAGCTTTGTCATAAGAGTTCGAGCCAGGACTTATGTTTGCTATTGATATGGAGATGTTTGCAATTAGAAAAATTACAGCTTGCCGTAGGGCCACTACAATAGCAGGTAAGGGCACTAGTAGAGAGATAATTCTTGACAATGTGGCCCACTTTGAGGCCTTATCAGATCGTGTGTAACGACCCGACCGGTCGTTTTGATGATTTCAGCTCTGTTCGGTGGCGTAAGGTCATGAACAACTTCACATTTTGTATATCGACCTGCGTTGGTGGTTAGATTTAGTTACCGAATAATCCAGAGTCGAATTGGAAAGAAAAGAATTCTCATTTCGGAAGCCTTAAGTTGGAAGAATCAACTAAGATTGGAATTTTGGGTAAACGACCTCTGAATCAAGATTTGAAAGTTCCAGCAGGTTCGTATGATGATTTCGGACTTGGGCTTATGTTCGGACCAGGATTTGGGTAACCCAAGAGAGTTTCAGCGTATGTTATGGAAGATAGCATTTTGAAAGAATTTCATAAATCTGGGTTGAAAGGCATTTCAGTGATATAGATGTCTGTTTGGGATTCCGGGCCTGGGAATAGCTCCGTATGGTAATTCTGGAGTTGGGAGCGCGATCGAAAGTGAATTCGGATGTTCGTATGTTATTTTGAAGTCATTTGTCTAAAGATAGAAATTTGAAGGTTTTTGAGAAATCCGACCGGAAGTGGAAATTTTGATATGGGGGTCGGAATGTGATTCCGGAAGTTGGAGCATGTCCGTAATGTTGAATGTGACTTGTGTGCAAAATCTGAGGTCAATCGGACGTGATTTGATAGGTTTAGACATCGAATATAGAAGTTTAAAGTTCTAAAGTTCATAAAGCTTGAATAGGAGTGTGATTCGTGCTTTTAGCGTTATTTGATGTGATTTAGGCCTCGACTAAGTCCGTGATATGTTTTGAGACTTGTAAGCACGTTCGGACGGGGTCCCGAGGGGCTCGGGTGAGTTTCGGGGTGGTTTCAGACCATTTCTAGGCCATTTATAGCTGCTAGTTTTTGGCTACAGCAGTGTGCTACGCGATTGCGGGGAATTGGTCGCAATCGCGATGAGTAAAATGAGAGAAATGGGCAAGTGAATCGCGATCACGGAAGGCCTTTCGCGATCGCGTAGAGGAAATGTTCATCTGCATTGACTCGACTTTGGAAGCTTGTATCTTGAAATATATAAGGAATTTAGAGATGATCCAAAAACGAAAGTTATATCCCTTTGAGTCTAGTTTTTAGAAAATCAAACCATTTGGAATTTGGAGTTGTTCACAAAGAGTTATGTTTGATATACTACAACATGTCCGGGAAGTGTTTGGAAATCGCATTGTGTTGCATAAGACTTAATTTAGCAACTTATATCTCAAAATATATAAGGAATTGGGGGATGAGAAAAGAATAAAAGTTGTAGCCCTTGGTGTCTAGTTTTCAAAAAGTCAAACCATTTGCAATTTCGAGTTTTGTACAAAACGTCATGCCGATTATACTAGAGGCTGTCCGGAAGAGCTGGACATTTGTTCTTCGCGATCGCGAAGAGAAAATATTTGGCTGGAAATTTTTGTACTTTGCGATCGTGAAGCATTTTCCGCGATCGCAATGAGTAAATACCTGGGCAGAAGTTATATAACGAAGGTTAAGCCATTTTTAACACATTTTGACTTCTAGAGCTCGGTTTTGGGCGATTCTTTGAGGGTTTTTCACACAAATCGAATGGGTAAGTGTTCTTTCACTAGAATTAAATATATTCCACGAATTAGTTCTTGTTTTTATCATTTAATTTGTGTTTTGGGTTGAGGAAATTGTGGGTTTTGAAAGAAAATTTCTAAAATTAAAAATCGTGATTTGAAGGACCAAATGGTATCGAAATTCGATAAAATTTGTATGGTTGAACTCGTATCGGAATGGGTAATCAGATTTTGTAAAATTTGACAAGTTCCGAGGTGCGGCCCCGGGGGTCGACTTTTGGGTCGATTTTTATATCTTTGTAAAGATTGTGACTTTATTATTCAGAATAGTTCCTTATACGTTTTATGTGCATTTTGAAGTTATTTTAGTGGAGTTGAGCCGTCCGGAGGTCTTTCCGCCCGAGAGGTCTATTTTTGAGTACCCGGTTGTCGTCCTTGAGGTAAGTATCTTGCCTAACCTTGTGTGGAGAAACTACCCCTTAAGGTTGAGTCTTCTTTGTTGATTGTAGTCCGTGTATACGAGGTGACGAGTGCGTACGCGGACTTATTTGCTAATAGGTTGGCCTTTTTAAGGTTCGTAGGTTCTTATGTTACCTGTGTATGAGTTGCAATTGTTACATTTGAATCCTTGGTTGTTAATTTCATTATTTCCTGCTTAAATCAGAATTACTTACTTTTGGAATCCTTCGTTTATTATTTGATCCTAATTGACTTAACTAAATATTTTACTGCTCTTATCTTTATGCCATACTTGCTTCCTAAAACTGTCAAATGGAGTATATTAGTGTTATCTAGTTTTATAGTTGCTTAGCCGTAGGAGAACATCTGTTCGTTGGTGTCAAGCATGCTCGTGAGTCTTACATTTTAATTCCTATGATTCCTCCTTTATGTGCTACTTGGGTCGGTTGATAAACATTTATGTTGTGGATGTTTCCTTGATGTTGCCTATTTCTGGACCTTCGTTTAAGTTGAGTTTATTCCATAAAGTTATTTGCTTAGGCGAGATTGGTTATAGCTGTTTTTCCTTGCCGGGATGGTGTTGTTTTCATTGTTGACTCCCTTGCCGGGATGGCGTTTTTTCTATTATTGTTTGTGCTGTTATGATATTGGGTGCATTGTTGATTTCTTTGCTAGAACGTTGTGATTTATGGTTCCTATTGTTGATTTGCTTCGTCAATTTGTTGTTTATTTATTTATTTATGCACGAGGGGACATCCGTGCCGAGCGATTGTGAGGTTATGCACGAGGGGACATTCTGTGCCGAGTGTTTATTTATTTATTCACGAGGGGACATTCCGTGCCGAGTGTTTATTTATTTATTTACGCACGAGGGGACATTCCGTGCTGAGTGATTGTGTGGTTATGCACGAGGGGACATTCCGTGCCGAGTGATTATTTATCTTAGCACGAGGGGACATGCCGTGGACTTGTCTTTGCATTATATTTTTCCTGTCCTTGTTTGATATTTACTGCATTTGTTAGAGAGTTTACTGTTCCATTGTTCAAATTCAGAAATTCACATTGATTGCTTACTACATTCATTGACAAGACAAGTTTTGAGTACGGACTGAGTTCCGATAGATTTACCTTGAGGAGATTATGATTACGAGATTTTACTGAAAAGCATTATTGAAAAGTAATGGTTTCGAAATGATTATATTTGAAGGCTTTCACATCGAAGGTACATTTGAAAAGCACTAGTCTTGCATGAAATGATTCTTGGAAGCCTTTTATTGGGAAAGTATCTTTGGAAACTTCGTATTTTGAAAGAAAACTATGTTTTACGTAATTCTCTCTAGTGCATATACTTATATATATATTTTGGAGAAAGTATGTTTTCAAAAGAAATCTTTCTACATTAAAATGATTTTATTCGCAAAACTTTTCATATGATCTGTTGTTTAAGGGTTTCCACCAGTTTATGGAATTTAATGGCTAAGGCCCGATGTGAGTAAAGAGACGTAGAGTTGAGTTGTGGAGTTCTCTATTGTATTGTGTTTATTTATAGTTTGGCTTGTTTTGTTGTCCCTCTTTCTGTGCATTTTATGCTGTTTCGTGGTTGTTTTTCTGTAATTTCCTTCCGCATTATATTGTCATTGTTGTAAATTATCCCATAAATTCTAGATAGATGTAGTGTTCGGTTACTTCTATATTCATGTCAGTTATTTTTTTGTAGACTAGTGGTGTCTTGACTAGTCCTCGTCACTACTCCACCGAGGTTAGTCTTGATACTTACTGGGCACCGTTGTGGTGTGTTCATACTACTCTTCTGTGCATTTTTGTTGCACAGATCCAGGCATTGATTTTGAGTAGCCGCATGGACCATTGACGGGGAGACTCAAGGTAGCCTTGTGCTGCGTTCGCAGGCTTCAGAGTCACCTTCTTATAAGTAGTATTCATACACTGTTGTATTTATTTTCGAACAGAGGTATTTAGAAGTTGTAGAATATTTGTAGAGCTTATGACTTGTATTACCGGTTTTGGAAAAACTTTGTAAATTCGGTCAAGATCTCTTTATCGAAACTATTAAGGTTCTTTTATTATTATTATTGTTCTAAATGTTAGGCTTACCTAGTCCCTAAGACTAGGTGCCATCACGATACCCAACAGAAGAAAATTTGGGTCGTGACATCATGCATACCAGATGTGCGAATTTCCCACTTAAGACCCTAAGACGAGAATATATACTATACCCCACGAATAGCAGGCCATGAGAGTACTAGAAGGTAAAAGTATAAGTTTCAACAGATAACAAAAGAAAGGTGAAGAAAGGTACGAGGTACCCAATTAATGAAGATTATCAAATTTTCAGTTCAGACAGAGAAATATAAGGCTTCTAAGTCACCTTCACCAAAAATAGAGGTACGTACAATTGGCCACACCCATCTCTGTTATGCCTTATGGAAGCTAACATATATAGTTTAAGAGAAGGATGTAATATGAGAATCAAGCTTGGGTTAGAGTAACCCAAAATGGTGGATTGAGCCAAGGGAGTTACAAGTGAAACAATGATTTGTTGAGGTTTTCAGAATAATGTGATAGATATAAATATTAGAAGGAGAATAAGAAGAGAATAAATGAAGCATTATGGGTAAGGTATGATAAATGAGTAAGAACGGTAAATCAAAATAAGGTAGGATGACAGAGTCTATGATCAAGTGGAGGAAAATACAAGAGCTGACATGCCTTGAGACAATAAGAGAGTATAAGCTGGTGACTCCCACGTGATTACCAACAAGCTAAGTTAGACCCCGGGAGTAATAAAAATTAGTATGGTCTAGTAAAACAAGATAAAATAAAACATGATTTAGGTACTGAAGGATTTGATAAAAGTCATCATCATGAGAATTTAAGAGATCGCATTTCGGCAATGATAGAATGGACAACGGAAGAATAACCTTTAAAGGTCATTCAGGAAGACGCTTCCCTAAAGCAAGCACTGTGAGAAGAGCTAAGCTTAAGGAACTAAGTGTGCCAGTTACACTAGGTGTCACCCTCGCGCGTAAGAAATTCAGTTATCCCTGGTAGAGAAGGGTTACCGCAAGGCGAGTAAGAGTCACTGAAGATGTGAAAAGACACCAAAGATGAAGAGGTAAAACATATATAGGTAGATTTTCATAGCATTAAATGCTAATAACTCCCCTAAAGTGGGGAGACGGTGTGATCTGGTATTAATTCGGAGTTATGTAGTTCAAGTAGCTATGGAATAGTAAAGAAAGAATGCGGTAAAAAGGTGAAAGGAATGAGATTGAATTTATTCAGATCCTGCAGATATGTTACGACTCCAGAACATTGGTCAAACATGATATCGGGGAGAGGTAGTGAGGGTTCCCGACCAGGATGTTATTGGTAAATAAGTGTGAATGGACACTTGATACATTAGGAGCCAGTGCGAAAGGCAAGTTAAGACAAAAAACATAACCCAAGAGAGGTTACACAGAATATTTAAATGATCCTGGACTGACGTGTATTTAGTAGTTGATCTAGGAAGAGCCTAGTTATGGCTAGACAAGCGGTCTCAAATAAAGTAGCAGATCATGCAAGATAAACGTAGTGAAACCCAACACAAGAAATTCAGCCTCATATATATGACATCGTAATCCTTGAGAAATATTCAGATATGAGTTGGGGTAGTTAAAGGTATCATATAAGTATTACAGAAATAAAAGAGTGTGCCACTGGGGAGATAGCCAAAATTTTAGTTTAGAAGTAACCCTACGAGCACAAGGGTGCAGAGGTAGGTAACTAAGGGTAATTATAGGCGAGTAAATACATCAAAATTTTCGTCGGGTATACGATGTAAAAAGCTCCCAGCCTTACATGAGTCAAATGGTCTTCCCTAAGTGATACAACAAAAGAGTAGCTGAGGAAATAAGGAAGAAGGCTTCAACATAAGCATAGTGACCTAAAAAGAGACGATCTTGGAACAACAATCTCACTACAACATTGCATGCACTCCATAAGAAAGTGGCACCTATCGTGACCAATGAACGGGTAGTAAAAATCAAAAGTAATATTTGAGATCGTATGAGTTGCACGAAATTCCAATAGGAGTGGACACTAAGATAAGCCAATTAATCATGCAACAGGTGGCAGAACGACCAAGAAAAGTAATTGCTTACTTTTAACGAAAGCTGAGAAGGCACAAAAGGAATTATTCGATCTATGACCCAGAGTTAGTTACGTTATGAACACACTTAAGATTTCAGAGTGTTATCCATGCATCATATATGTTGATAATGATACAGCTATAAGTGAATTCAGTATAAGTTAAAAGAAAGAATTGAGCCCACGTCGCAGACAAAAGCTTGAATTGCTAGAAGGTTATATCATGGATGTTCTATAGCGTGCACGAGGGGCTAAAGTAATAACTAATATCCTGAGCCGCAGATCACAAGATAGCGTAAGCGTACTTAAAAGCTAATATTGAATAGGAAACCAAAGAGTCACATCATCTAAGTGAATTAGGAGTCAGATTATTAGACCCCGAAGAGTATAGAATCGTGATTCAGAACATTGTAGAATCACTCAAAATATCAAAGGTACAAAAGAGATAGTACAACGTCCATATTCTATAATTGCTCTATGATAAATCTAGTTAGAAGATTACCAACCTCATAACAAGTCAGTATGAAGATTCTGCCGGATTGTGCATGCACATACGGTGGAAGTATTATAGTAGAGCTTTAAGATGTGGATGTGAACTCCACCTATGTGGAAGGGAGGTTATGAAAGAGATAGAAGATACGATGCAAGATTTAAAGGTAATTAAGGTACAGGTGATGAAGGTACGAGAAGTCTAAGTACAGAAGGTTATGAATAATCCAGATATCATATAGAGGGATGGAAGCATCGTAATTTTGTATTAAGAAATGATAGTGGTGTCGTCAGTGGCATATCTTCCAGCCTATGGTTTCCAGGTACAGAGAGGTCTAGTTAAGAGAGTAAAGAAGATTTAGAGATGCTATGATGTCTCGCTTGAGGTTCTAGAATAACATAAGGAAATCTATGGTGCTAGCAAGTTAAAGGAAGGTTGCGAGTAGTATAAATGGATATATGTAGGTCGCTAACTAAAGTATGGTAGAACGACAGGGTATGAGGTAGGTAGAAGTAAGGATACGAAAAGGTAAGTGAGAAGGTGACGGGAATAGGTAAGTCCTTCGGATTAAACCCATCACAACAAGAGAGCTGATGGTTTCCATAAGTTATAACAAGCTCAGTATAGCATGAGTGAACCCAGAGGAGTTTAAGACTATGAGAATTTAGAAGAGATGGAATGTTACCCTAGTAGTAGAACAATGGTGTAATTGTAATAGATAAGAAGATGACGTTTAGGCCTTTGATTGGGTAATGATTCAAAGAAAAAGGATTCCATGAATTGTACAGGATTAAAATACCCCCATAAGGTGAATCATGTTGGGATGCTATGAAATACAATAATCGAAGTATAGTATTTCCCCTAAGTGGATTAGGCAAATAACTCCATATGTTTCCCGATGAGACGTGAGCCCTAGTGAAAATGTGTTACGTAAGAGGTTTCAAGTTATCATAGGTAGATTATAGATCAACCTTAAGGTGATTCAACAACAGGCAGAAACAAAGTTCCAAATTATGAGATAAGATTATGCCATCATTCTTAAAATGAACAATAGTGAGGAAGTTTAGATTATACATATAGGATAAGCAGCAAGAGAGTAACCTGGAGTTGGGTAGCAAACCTCGGTAATAATTAACCGAAGAAAGTGTTATGGTATAGTACAACCTACCTCGATGTAGTAAAGTCATAAGGATAGAAATACAAGGCTATGAAACAAGAGATAGCAACAGTTGTAAGTTCAACAAAGTACCGAGCGAAGAACTTCAGTACACCTATATATACCGGGAGGAACAACTTGTCATAGTTCAGTATATGTTCCAAAAGTGAGGCCTAGATATTGGCTAAAAGCTGGACGAAAGAGGACATAAGAATCGCATAGGCGCACATACAAGGACACAGTTGTACAGGCTGCATGACAGAAGGTCGCAATAGCTACGAGATTAGAGAATTCCAACAGCAAGTCGTGGTCTGAGAAATAGGCCTAAATGGGGGAAATGCCCTAGCCTTTGGATTTATTCACAGAACAGTTTGATAGATGCCAAAGGAAAGCAGTAAAGTATTTGTAAGAGCTATAGATTATGAGACTAATAAGTGCATCAATCTACATTCAAGGATGGATGTTCCAAAGAGGGGGAATGATGTCACACCCCATGTTTCCGTACGTAGGAGTACGTCGTAAGTCAATTGATGTAAGCTCAGAAATTAAATCATCTTCGAAAATTTTACAAAGTTAGTTAATCATGTTAACGTGAAGGTTACAAATATTTAAGATCATGAATACCAAGTACCAAGAGGGTTTGATGGCTTAGAAGCTAAGCGAATTGAAGAAAATAAGTTTCGTCGGAAGTCGACTAGTTGGAATGTTATAACATGTACTTTTGTGGAGAGAATAGGATGATTAACATTATAAAGAATATAAGTTTTGTCGGAAGTCGACAAGTTGGATTTTTATAACATGTACTTTTGGGGAGAGACTAGGGTGCTTAACATTATAAAGATATTATGTTATAACATGTACTTTTGGGTTTCCTCTCTTGCTACTTTTTTATGGAGTTTGGGAGGAGAAAGGGTGTGGAGAAACACCACATAATGTCAGGGTAGTTGGATGGTCGTTCATTATTACATTTTTAAGGTTGTTTGACACTACTTTGGTTGTTGTTTTATGTATAAAGTGATTAGGGTGTGTGGGCTGTTTTGTGGTATATTTTCATGGAGATAAGGTTGGAAAATGATGCATACATTTTGTTATTGGTGTTGTTGGTACATAGTATTGGAGGAGGTCCTTGTTAAAGGGGAGATGCTTCCCAAATTTACGTAAACGAACTACTAGTTTAAGTTGCAGACTTAGCCTTTACTCAGCACTGATTTTGAATCTCCTTATATGGTGGTAGATTTAGTTGAGTTGTTTGAAGAATTGCTTGGAAGGTATTAAGGACTCAACATAGTTAAGGTATGTTAAGGCTAAACCTTTATTTCATTTTGGCATGATCCAGTAACTACATGTGTTTAATAATGAGACATAAAGAGAAGTTCAAATTCCTGAAATGTACATTTTCCTAGTCTCATAAGTTATATCATTCTCCCTTATTGGGATTCATATTTAGTTTTATTTTGTCTTATGTCATCCAAGAGAGCAGCTAGTCTATATATATATATATATATATAGTATTACAGTATTTTCACCACCATCGAGCTATAATCGATGGACAGGGCCTTATTGGGCAACCTCTTATCAGATGGTGAGTTATATACCGAGACGACTGTGTTCGTGCGCCTATAAACGAGCTTAGAATGGTCGATTTATAGAGCCTAGTATGGTCGAGCACCTATGAGAGAGCCTACTACGGCAGAGCAGTTACACATACCGAGCCTTATAAGTCCGTACATCTATTTTACTTACTATATTGAGAGAGTTGAGTCAGTATCAGCAGGTAAATATATCTTCAGATTATCTTTGAATCCCAGTTAGTTTCAACTTTCAGTTATTTTGTTGCCTTATATACTCGGTACATTGTTTCGTACTATGTCCCTTTTGTCGGGGACACATCATTTCATGCCTACAGGTCCTCATTGACAGTTGGACTGACCCTCCCAGCAGACAGAGTCAAACATCAGCTTGGTTGGTAAGCTCCACTTCCTCGGAGTTACCAGGTCTAGACCTGTGAGTCCATTTTATATATACAAGTTTGATGGGTAGGTCAAGGCCCTGTTCCGACCATGATATAATTCAGTTATATCTAAAGGCTTGTAGACGAGTCCTGTATATTTAGTACAGCAGTAGATGTTCATGGCGTCTTCGTTGGCCTACACAATTTTTCATATCAGTTTTTGGGTATGTTTACCCCTTTATATGAGAGAGACGTTATTTCAGATGATTCAGAATATGGCCTCATCGGCCTAAGTTGAGGGTTACCCCTCCAGAGTTCACAGTTACAGAGTGGAACGCTCGGGCCGAGTGGTACGCCTCTTCAGGTTTAGGGCATGACACGAACGAAAGGTATACTTAGGTACGGGGCTAACCCTCGAACTCAGGAAGAAACTCATTAAATTTCTTATTGATAGCATGGATTGTTTTGCTTTTTCCCACTTAGACATGACATGGATCCCGCTAGAAATAACAACATATCAATTGAGCTTGGACCCGAAGTTCAGGCCAGTGAAACAAAATAGAAGGCCCCGGGCCGAGGTAAAACATACATTCATCAAGGACGAGGTAACTAAACTTTTCAAAATAGGTTTGGGAAGTAAAATATCCCGAATGGTTAGAAAATGTAGTCGTAGTCCCAAAAAAAGGGAACAAACTTATGATGTGTGTAGATTATAAGGATTTAAGTAAGGCATGCGCCAAAGTCTCTTTTCCTTTGCATAACATCGATCGTATGATCGACGCCACGGCCGACCACGAGATCCTTAGTTTTCTCGACGCCTATTCCGGGTACAATCAAATTCAAATGAACGTGGAAGATCATAAAAAGACTTCATTCATCACTAAGTATGGCACATATTGCTATAACATAATGCCTTTTGGGCTAAAAACACAGGTGCTACCTGTCACTCCCCCTGTTTTTCCTCTTTTCAGCGGAGTCAGGGTTTCGACATTCTTTGGGGACAACTCATTTCCTTTTGGGAAAGGGGTATATAAGTTGAAGTGTCGCCACCTAACGAATTTAAGGTGCGTTAGGGCACCTAACGCAAGTAACTCAGATAAACCGATTTATGTTACCAAAGATTGGGTAAGGGCTTGAAATTACCTTTAGGGGAAGGTGTTAGGCACCCTTCGAGATCTATAACGGTGGGTCCTAGCCAAACTCATTTTGTGAATTAGTCATTAAGCAAATAAAGCAGTTTAAGCACATATAGATTATTAGAACAAGAATCCATATAAGCGATTCTAATTAAACAGACTCTATGCGTGCATTACCCGTCCCTTACTTATGGCCTTGGAGGTGTTTAGGACCTCTAATTAAGGAAGTTCTAGACTCTCCTAAGGTGCTTAAAATGAGAAAATGTAAGCGACAATTAAAACAAGTAGGACATTCACATAAAGGAACAATTAATGGGGCTCATATTTACCTCAACAAATAAGCAAGTAATTTGCACGTCTCAAACAACAGGATTTGAGACATTTTCAAAGTCCTAAAGTAGGATATCTAAGTGAGCATGAAAACAGACCATACACAATGTTTTATTAAAGCAAGGCAGTGGAGACCTAATCAGTTTGCCTACTGATTTTAGGACTTGCTGAATCTGGGCAGTTCACAAATAGTTAATCAAAGCATAGTTTTACAATTTGCAAGATTTAAATTATCCTACTGGCTTGCCTAGGCGCGGATCTGAGATGTCCTATAACATGATATCTAATTGAAATCAGAGTCTTAATAGACAAATAGATGATTTAAAACAAATAGTTTAGTTCATTGTGTCCTAAGAGCATGTTGTCTAGGCGCTGAACATTACAGAACTGATTTTTATACACATTTATCTCTATAACATGATATATAAGTGTTGGGACTGCTTTTAAACTTATTCTTATGGGCATGGTTAATACTGATTTTATACGATATATGCAGGATGTTTGGGCAAGTGCAATAACAGTCCTAAAGCATGGTTTCTAATGCACACAAGAAGATGATCATGATTGTTAGGTAAGGTTAATAGCAACCTAGTGAAAGGATTTCTAAGCGGACATGAGTATGCAGATCTTGAGAAAGCAGAAATTTTAGAACAAATGGTATGATGCCTATGAAAATGTTTTCTAATGCACAAAATAATTCTAAGAGAATGGTTTGTAAGGCAAGAAAATAGTCATAATAACCCTAAGAGCATGATTTCTACCCGATTTCCCCACAAAAATATATAAAAATCCCTCCATTTTTACTAATATCCCCAATATTTGTTTATAAGAACTATTACAGACCATAAATGAATTACAGAAATAAGTAATGTTATACTATAGGGAGCCTGGATAGGCCCAAAGTGAACCTGGCAAACCAGGCCTTCAACCAGTCCAAAGTACCATATCTCATAGTGTCCAAGAGAGGGTATCCTGGTGTATCAAAGTTCCCAAGGGCCTCAGGGACCCCGGGAAATGCTCACACCAAGATCCTTTTAAAGAGAAGTAGTTCTTGTGCAGTGTGGAAGGGCTAGCCCCAGTGTGTCAGAGTTCGGAGAAATCTCATGGATTCCTAGGCAGTACACACGCTGGAGGGGCAGAATCCTAAGTATTCTAAGAGTAGGAGTGGGAGTGCTTGAGATAGTGGAAATAGTTTTAGGAAAACATTCCAGGAGTAAAACAGTTCAGAAGTGAGAGTAGTTTAGTATTAAAACATTTAGGAGTGAAAATAGTTTAGAGGTGAAACATATTAGGAGTGAAAACAGTTTGGAAACATTCTAAAAAAAGGTTCAGCAAACAACAACAAGTAGAAACACAGTCACAAGTTTCATATTGCCCAGATTCAACTTAGTTTGTTAATTAATTCTAGGTGAACATATGGCATGCTGAGAACAAACAATTACACAAAGGGAACAGAGGTTGGGAGTACAGAAAGCCTGAATCAGGAGCACATAGGAAGAAGGTGATAGGAAAGCATACTAGTTAATAGGGACATAGAGTAGGCAGGGATAGATTAGCATTCTAAAATAACCAAGTCCACAATAACATACTAACTTAGAGTCTGGACAGGAACTGCATAGGTATAACAACCATACTCAATGCTAAAGTAGTTATGCTAACATAGAAGTAATAGACAGTAAAACATAGAAGCTAAATGTAGGAATGGTCATGCTAGAGAGGACAGGGGTTACACATAATTAGTGTATATATATAGCACTTAGGGGGTAAAACAAATAAGGTAAAGAAAATCACAGTTCAATCAATTAAAATCAATCAGCTAATTATGGAATAAATTCCAATAGAGAAATCCGTAAAAGACCCCTTTAATTGGAGAGAGTCAGTTAACGGTCAGAACTGGAGTTCAACATAAGGTAATAAATCAATACCATGCCATATAGCGACTCCGTAAAATTCCAAACCATGCTGATAATTAATTAAGGCAAGTAAGATTAAACAAGGTCACAAATAAGGAAACAAGTAAAAATCCCAGCAAACACTGATTTTAACAGGACAATCGTTCGAACCCCTAATAGCAATCAATCAGTAAAAATCCCAAAGAATACTGATTTTAACAAGAAAGATTGTCAAATCCCTAACAGAAATTAATCAAGTAAAAGTCCCAAAGAATACTGATTTTAATAGGGAAAATGTTCAAATCCCTAAATAGAATCAGTTAATATGACTGGTTCACAGAAATAAACATAATAACGGAAAAGATTAAAGAAATCAGTGTTACCATCAAAACATCTGGGGTTCGAGCATATACATGAGAATCAATCAAGATAGTGAAGAATAATTAGTTTAAATAGTGAGAGTAAAAAAAACTTTGAAGAGAAGTCTGGGATGAACCCTAATTTTAGAAAGAGTGAATAAAATCGAAGCAGTTAACTAAAACAAAAAAATTCAAGGGAAAATACCCGATAATACTCGAATCATTTCAGATCCACAAAGAACTGAACAGATTCGAACAGTAATGAAGCTAGGGTTAACAAAATAACAGTAGAGATAAAAGAACTTGGTAAAAAACTATGGAATCACACTAAAAATGAGAGGAAACCAACACTCACAAATGAGAATGGCCCTAGACAGGCCATTAAACAAGTTCAGACAAGAACTAGGTAGAATCTCCATGAGATTCTTCTAAGGATCCATGTAATCAAACAGCCATGAGGCATAAACGGTTAGTAATGGTCGGAGAATACTTAGAATCTCCATAGATAGGAGCTTTTCACCGGTGACGGCGATTAGGTTTAGGGGTGGGTCGAGAGAGGATTGGAGAGGTTAGGGAATCCAATGACGGCGAAAAGGAAAGAGTGAGGGGGGTTAGGGTTGGTTAGAGATTAAAAAGGTAAGTTTTATTGTGGACTGTTGATCTAAAAGATCAACGGCTACGATTAAACGGGGTTATTGGGTCGGGCAAGCATAGGTTGGGCCTGGGGTAAATTGGGTTGGTTTTTTTTAAGGGTTTTGGGCTAATATTGAAGGGTTTGGTCCGAAAAATTAAAGAAATTAAAGAGGACTATTTGTTAAATACCCAATTAATTGATAAAAATAATTTATAAAAATAATTAACATATTAGAAAACTTATTCTCACGCCTAGAAATATTTTAAAACAATTACTCAGTATTTTAAAAAATACAAAAAGCTATTTTCTGGTAAAATAATGTAATAATGCATACATGAGCTATAATTGCAAAGTTATTGCAATTATAACCAAAAATGCAAATGTGGCTACTTAATATAAATATAAATAGTAAAATTAAGTCATGAAATTGTTATAAAGTCATTTTTAATGCAGTTAATGATTATTTATATAATAAAATACTGGGATAGATTAATTAAAAATCCTTTAAAATGTAGAAATTATGGAAAAATATTGATTGATGCTAATGAAGATGCATATGCATTTAAAAAATAGTATAGAAAAAAATTGGTTATCAACAGCTTCCCCTCTTTACCCAGGAAGGATGAAAGAGTTGTCGGGTAAAGATATGATGGCCAATTTTGACCGAGCGAGATGGTTTGAGAGTTTTAGGCCGCACTCTAGTTTCCGAGCTGTTGGATCAAGAAGCTGAATGGTTTTGAATATTGACAAAGGAACTCAGAGTTGAACCAGGTACATCACTGGAGACATAGACACATGCAGAGTTAAGGGCACGTGAGGTGCACAAGCAGGAGATAAACGAAATCTGTGATCTAAAGAGATATCTCCTGATCGAAAAGGTTGCAAATGGATAATGAGATGAACTCCTTATTCAGTAAGAACATAATCAAGATAAGGGAGGATTCAGGGGGTTGAGATCAACTAGAACTCATCCACCAAGGAAGAGTAGCATCCGAATTCTAGTGTATCTTTTTGTCCACTAATCCTATACATTGTTCAGTGTTATTATTGAATAGGTACGCACAAACATAGAAGCAAAACAAGAATTGAGAGCAAATTTACCAAAGCAATTTTGCAAGCAGTTCGTGTGAGAATTGAGCGTGCGACTCTGAAGCTACTTGAACCAGCTAGAAGAACCAGTTCCATCTATGATCTTTTAGTTTAGTTTATTTGTAGTAGGTGATTTGAAATTGTACCTTTCAGCTTTATCTAGAAGCAATTGTAATAGGTACTGAGTGTTCAAGTTAGAGTTAACTTGAAGCTTGTCGCAAATAGATAGAGGCTAATTTTCCACAAGGGGATTAGAGTTAGTCCTTATGTTTACAAAAGAGTTTATTTTGTAAATGCCGTTTGGCTCATTGATTTAGTGAAGAGTTTGGGAAAATCCTACTGGGAAGTAGGTCGTGGTTTTTTCACCTTTTGAGCCAGGTGTTTTCCACGTAAAATCGTTGTGTTCTGTATATTCTGCATTTATTATTCCGCAAACTGTAGGAGTTGGAACGCATAGAAGAACCTGGTCCTTCTATAACTACTTTACGCAAAAATTGGAAACCACACAAATCACCCCCCCCTCTTGTGTGGTATTGACGTTTGGAACATCAATTGGTATCAGAGTAGGTTATCCTAGAAGAGGCTAACACCTTAGGAAAAGATCAAAATGAGTGCACCACCTGGGAACTGGGAAGGAAAATCAACTGCTAGGCCACCACTCTTCAATTGCATGTATTACTCTTGGTGGAAGAACAGGATGAAGGATCACTTAATTGGGGAAGACTATGAACTATGGGACATAGTAACTGACGGCCCTCTAGCCACCATGTAGAAGACTACTGAAGGATTATAAGTGCCAAAGACAAGAGCTGACCGCACTGCTGAAGATTTGAGAAAATGGGAAAAGAATGCAAAATCCTAGAAGTGGCTTGTGTGTGGACTTGGTCCATATGAGTACAACAGGATTCAAAGTTGCACTACTGCTAAGGAAATTTGGGACACTCTGCAAGTGGCTCATGAAGGGACTGCACAAGTAAACAGATCCAGAGGTACATTACTATACTCTCAATATGAGAATTTCTCTATGAAAGAAGGAGAAACCATCCAAGAGATGTACACTAGGTTCACTACTCTGACAAATGAACTAAAGTCTCTTGGAAGGATTATTCTTGAAGAAGACAAGGTTGAAAATATTTTGACAAGGGTTTTGCCAATCTCTTGGGAAAGTAAGATCACTGCTATTCAGGAATCCAAGAACATGGCAACCCTGTTGGATGAGCTAATTGGAAATCTCACTGCCTATGAACTTAGAAGGCAGACAATGAAGATCGATGCTCCCAAAAAGGAAAGAAGTCTGGCACTGAGAATCACTAAGGGAGCAGAACTAGAGTAAGATGAGATGGCTATGATCACCAAGGAATTCAGAAACTATCTCATTAAGAAAAAGGGAATCTCAAGAGGTGGAAACTACAACAAGGTAAAGGCTCCGGAAAAACCCACCAACGAGGGATGCTACAAATGTGGAAAAACTGATCATCACATCAAGAACTGTCCTTAGTGGGAAGTGGAATGGAAAAGGGAAAGATCTGAAAGAAGGAACCGAAAGAAGGAACTGGTTCATACCAAAAAAAACATCAACAAAAGTTATGGTTACTGCTCGGGGAGAAATCTCAGATGAAGAATCAGATGATGGAGATGGAGATGAACAAGCGTTCACAGCTATTGGTTAATCAAATGAGGAATCAGAGGTAAGTATATCTCATCTCAAAAATAAGATAAGTTCCTATCTAAAGAAAAACTCTCTGAACTATTACTTGATTTCATTGATGATTCTGAAGAAATAAATAAAGAGAAGGAACAGTTGTCTAAGGAGTGTGTAATGTTAAAAGAAAAGTGTAAGAACCTAGAGCTCAGAGTAAGTGAATCTGTGAGTGAAACAAATGTCCTAGAGTTAAAATCTAAAAATTTAAAACTGAAACTAGGAACCAGTAAGAAGACAATTGACAACTCTCAACTCATCTTAGAAGAAAATGTAGGCACACTAAAGGATGAGTTGTATAAGAAAGATGAACAGATAAGAGTGTTGAAGGAGGAACTTGGTAAGGTTAAGCATGAACTAGACAAAACTTGCAAATGGAATAAATACTCTGATGCCTTAACATGGCTACAAGAAAATCATAGTAGCAACAGAAGAGGACTTGGCTTTGGGAGTCAACTGCCTAAATGGGATCCCAAAAGCAAGTACCTCACACTTCCTGAGAACAAAATTTGTACCCACTGTGGTAAGACTGGTCACTACAAAATTGAATGCAATGCAAAAGAGAAGGCCAGTCAAAAGAATAAAAATTTTGTTCGAAAGAAAAAGTGGCTACCAAATTGTACTAAAAGGAACTTAATTCATCCTTTTTCTTATCGAAAGGGACCCAAACTAGTTTGGGTTTCTAAGACTAACCCCTGATTTGCTTTTGTAGGTTCAAGTGAAAGGGAGTAGTCAAATATGGTACATGGATAGTGGCTGCTCATAACACATGACTGGGAACAAGGAACAGTTCCTTTCACTTGAGAACCTCAAAGGAGGAAATGTCTCCTTTGGAAATGGAAAGAAAGGTGAAATCATTGGGGCTGGTAAGGTAGGTAAGGATGACACACGTTCCACTGAGAATGTTTACTTGATAGACGGCTTGAAATATAGCCTGATCAGTGTGTCATAACTGTGTGACAAAGGTAACCTGGTTGCATTCACTTCTACAAAATGCTTTGTAATTAATCTTATCACTGACAAGATTGTTCTGCAGGGAAAAATAGTGAATAATATCTATATCATATACCTGTCCACACTATCATAAAATGAATTAACATGCTTGAGTGTGCTGGACAGTGATCCCCTCCTTTGGCACAAAAGACTTGGACATGCCAGTCTAAATCAACTTAACAAATTAGTCTCCAAGGCCTTGGTGATAGGCCTTCCTAACATTAAGTTCAAGGAAGACAAAGTTTGTGAGGCTTGTGCAAGGGGGAAGCAGGTAAGATCTTCTTTCAAAAGCAAGAAAATGATAAGCACCACTAGGACGTTGGAACTGGTCCATATAGATCTATGTGGACCCATGAGAACACTAAGCAGAGGTGGTAAGAAATATGTAATGGTTCTTGTTGATGACTATTCTAGATTTACCTGGACATTGTTCCTAACATCTAAGGATGAAGCATTTGATATGTTTACCTCTTTTGTTAGAAAAATTTAGAAACAATTAAGAAATCAACTTGCATCAATAAGGTCTGATCATGGCACTGAATTTGAAAATGCAAAATTTGCTGAATTTTGTGATGAACATGGCATAGATCATAACTTTTCTGCCCCCAGAACTCCACAACAAAATGGAGTGGTTGAAACAAAGAATATGAAACTTGAAGATATGGCTAGAACCATGCTTCTTTCTAGTAAACTACCTCATAGATTCTAGGCAGAAGCTATAAACACTGCATGCTATATCATAAATAGGTGCATGACTAGACCACTTGTAGAGAAGACTCCCTATGAGTTACTTAAAGGGAGAAAGCCCAATATATCCCATCTTAGGAGTTTTGGATGTAAGTTATTTGTGCACAACAATGGCAAGGACACCCTAGGTAAGTTTGATCTCAGAAGTGATGAGGGAGTATTCTTGGGATATTCTTCACATAGTAAGGCCTATAAAGTGTACAATAAAAAAACTATGTGTGTTGAAGAAAGTGTGCATGTTGTCTTTGATGAAACTAACATTCTCTCTGAGAGACAAGAATAAAAGATGAAGAAATTTGGCTGGTCAGAAACTTAAACCAAACTCGAGCAACATTGGAAGAAGGAACAGGTGATGGAATAGGTCCATCTACCCCAGGAAACTTGACAGGGGGAACTCAACAGCAAATCTCATTGGAACTTGTCTCTGATACTGTTCCACGACAACGAGGCACTATTGGATCATCAAGTTATGACCAGTTGGTTGTAAGACCACACAGATATCAAAGTTCTCACCCCATTGAGAACATCATAACTGATCTAACATCTGGAATCAAAACCAGATCCTCTCTGAAAAATTTGTGTGCTTTTGATGCTTTTCTATCCTTAATCGAACCCAAAAATATTGCTGAAGCCTTGCATGATGGAGACTAGGTAAATGCTATGCAAGAAGAACTCAATCAATTTGAAAGAAGTCAATGGAATATGGTACCTAGACCATTAGATAGATCAGTGATCGGCACAAAGTGGGTCTTCAGAAATAAACTGGATGAAGATGGAATAGTTACAAGAAATAAGGCAAGACTGGTGGTACAAGGATACAGTCAGGAGGAAGGCATAGACTATGATGAAACCTTTTCTCATGTGTCAAGGTTAGAGGCAATCAGGCTCCTCATAGCATTTGCTGCCTACATGGAATTCACCCTTCACCAGATGGATATTAAGAGTGCCTTCCTAAATGGCTACCTAAAAGAAGAAGTATTTGTCAAGCAACCTCTGGGATTTGAAAGCAAGGAGAATCCAGATCATGTGTACAAACTTGACAAGGAACTGTATGGACTCAAGCAAGCACTATCAAAATTCTTGCTTAAGCATGACTACAAGAGAGGTAAGATTGACAGCACTTTATTCTTGAAGGAAAAAGGTAAAGATCTCTTGGTAGTGCAGATATATGTAGATGACACAATATTTGGGGCAACTTCTGAAAAACTTAGTAAAGAATTGCTAAACTAATGGAGAGTGAATTTGAAATGAGCATGATGGGTGAGCTTAATTTCTTTTTAGGCTTACAAATTAAACAAAATTCAAATGGAACTATGATCCATCAACAAAAATATGTGAAAGAGTTGCTTAAAAGATTTAAAATGGAAGACTCAAAAGAAATTGACACCCCTATTATAACAGCCACAAAACTAGATGTAGATGAACCTGGTTCATCTGTTGATCAAAAGTTGTAGAGAGGGATGATTGGGTCATTGTTGTATCTTACTGCTAGTAGACCTGACATTGTTTTTAGCGTAGGGCTTTGTGCAAGATTTCAGGCTAATTCAAAGGAATCTCATTTAACTGCAGTGAAGTGAATCTTGAGATATCTAAAAGGCACCACCAACCTCTGTCTTTGGTACCCTAAAGGTAGTAATTTTTATTTTGTGGGATATGCTGATGTTGACTATGCAGACTTCTTGGTAGATAGAAAGAGTACCTCAGGTATGACACACCTTTTAGGCTCATGTCTTGTGTCCTGGGCCACTAAGAAGCAGAATCCAGTAGCTCTATCTAATGTTGAGGCTGAGTATGTGGTTGCAGCCTCATGTTGTGCTCAGTTATTATGGATTAAACAACAATTGATGGATTTTGGTATAGAGGTTGGATGCATACCTATCTCCCGTGATAACACTAGTGCTATTAGTATGACAAAGAACCCCGTTCATCATAAAAGAACAAAGCACGTAGATGTTAGACACCATTTCTTAAGAGACAACTATGAGAAGGGAATGATCTCTATTGAATTTTGTGTTACTAATAAACAAATTGCTGATATCTTTACTAAAGCAATAAGTAGAGAGTATTTTGAAAGGAACAAGTTAGAGTTAGGGATGATTAAGATCACCTAATTGAACCAGTTCAAAAAAAAATTGAAAAAAAAAATTGGCTAGGAATTCTGAAATTTGTGTAAATAATCAGAATAATCATTGCTCAGTTTCATGTTATAAACAACATGCTCTCTTGCCATGTGTTAATATGACTCTTTGGTTACTAACGATGTTTTTGTATTTTTTGAAAATTGAGGCTTAATCAAGAGATTCTAACAAGATGAACCCGGTTCAACGCTGCTTGTTCATCTGACAGACGAGGTATGTGCTCACCACTATACACATATTGAAATATTAATAGTTAATCATGAGCAAGACTCTATCTATAACAAGCTCTTTTCAAAATCTAGTCATTATCCTAAATTTGAACCAGTTCCAAAGAGTCTAATCAAATTAAAAAGGCCTAGATTGTAGGTAGTCATAACCATCACTTTTCACCTGACACTCCTGAACTGATTAGACTTCCTCTTGATCCAAATTACACCCGTTGTGTACTAATTATCCATGCCTTTAAAAGCCCATCATCACTTCTCTAATTCTTCACTCATTTTTCTTCCTAAAAGATATAACCGTCGAAACCCTTTCAACCTTCTGCTCAAACACCTTGATCCTAATCTTTCTAGTTTCTTCAACAAAAATCATCACCATGACTGACACACCGCCACCTGCTTCATCCTCCTCCGCCACACCTGAATACAGTATCACACTCGAAGATACTGGTTCCTCTCCATCTCAATCAAACTCTTCCACCCCATCTTAATCACATCCCTCCACCCCTCAAAACAATCTTGTTCTGTCTCCTCCTATCAATCCCGTTGTCCAACCAAGCCTTAATCCAGAACCCAGGAGAAGGCGTGTCAAAATGCTAGCAAGAAAAACTGTGGCTACTGACTCTTGAGCTAAGAAATTGAACGCTAAGCTTCAAGCCAGCCAAGCTCAAGAATCTGAGAACTCTAATGACTCATTCAAGTCGGCGACTGAGGGGGAAGCAACTGGTTCATCCGATGCTGAACAAGTATCATCAACTCCTAAAACTGGGTCTTAGCCTGAAATCATTATTGTTGAAAATAGGTTATTTCTGATTGGGTCTGTAGTGGATGTGGAAGTTCTTTATAGGCGACATAGAGGTGGTAAAAATAAAATTGTAAAAGAAAATGAGAGAGAGGGAGGAGGAAGTACTGTGAGGGGAACATGGGTAGAAGGTACTCCATTGGCAATTTGTGGTACTGATCCAGTGGTAGTTGAAGAAGGTGCAAAAGACTTAGGGGGAAGTAACTCAGGAAAGGCTATTGAGGGGTTAGAAAATCTTCGACATTCTATTGATGAACCTGGTTCATCCATTGAGGAAACTTTGGCCGACCTTATGAGAAAGTTAGGGGAGAGTTATAAACCCAAAAAGAAGAGGACACCCAAGACTAAGAAGGATGAAACTCCAGTGGCAATTAACAAGAGAAAAGCCACTCCCTCTGCTAAAACTTTCATTCCTAGAGGAAGAACTACACGAACTGCAATTAAGCAAAGTTAAGAGAAGTTGCAGAACGCTTTGAAGGAGAGTAAGAGAAAGAGAGTTGAAAAAGGAAGGCAAAAGTGGTTGAGCATGTGGAGGCTGTTGAAGTTGAGGAGATGGACCTGGTCCATCAAGATGAACAAATGGAATATGTTGAGGTTTAGACACCCAAACCCAAGAAAGCCTAGACTTCTTCCAAGAAGTATGCTTTCGTGTCTGCTACACCCTCAATTGTTGCTAAGAGGACTAGGTCTACACTGAAGTCCAAGAAGGTTCAGATTGATGAAGAGGAAGATTGGAGTGGTGAAGAAGCAGAGGAGTCTGATGGAGAAAAAGAAAAGTTGACAAAATTTGGGAAGCGAACAATTCTAAAGGGGAGACTGTTGAAGGATCTGGAGAAGTCACGCATGGTCTACTTATTGGACACTTTGGAGTGTAGGGCTGGAAGGACATGGTCCTTCAGTTAGATGGCACGCTGGCCAGGAGTGATATTGTTGAGTTCATGGCCATATCTAAGGTCAAGGATGGCAGGGTCTCCACTTAGGTAAAGGGGACTAAAATCACCTTTGATGCCAAAGAGCTGGGTGAAATTCTTGGGATTCCAGTTGAGGGTTATGATGATTATACAAGGCAGAGGTTGAACAACTTGGATGGTCTTTATTCTGCATTGCAAATTACTAGAAGGCTCAGTGATAATGCTGAAGAAGTGGAACCCATGGTTGTGTACAAAAGCGAGATGAAACCCCAGCACAAGGTGGTGTTTGAGTTCATCAACAAATGCGTACTGTCCAGGAAAGCGAGAAGGCACATAGAAAACTATATGGATTTAAGCCTCATGGAATGCCTGGACAGTGGTAGGCAAATCAACTGGCCCTATTGCATTATTAAGTTTCTGGACAAGGTGGTAAACGGCTCCAAGGCTCATGCCATCCCATATGGCTTCATCCTGACGAATGTGCTGGACTACTTCAAAGTGCCCTTGAAGAAGGCAAAAATGGCTACTGTCAAGGACCATTTTGGGAAGAACACACTTCTGACATGTGACTATATTGTGAATGTTCCTGACGATGAACCTGGTTCATCCAGAAAAATGCATGTGAACAGCAAGGTCAGGGCGCTCGTACAAGAAGGTGGGGTTAAGGATGCTGAAATTCTTCGATTGAAGACCCGCCTTGAAGAGGTTGAGGCTGAGAGAGGTTCTCTCAAAACTGAACTGGCCAAAGAGAAGGAGAAGAATAAAGGGATTCTTCAAAATATGCTCTCCCTTCTCCAAGCAAATAACCCAACCTCCACCCCTTACTAGCCTTAGGTGTCCAGTGCCTGTCTTCACCCCTCTATGACCAAGATTCAGGATTTGTTTTGCTAGTTTTTGCTCATGATTATAACTGCTTTTATTTCTTTGTGTGTTTGGTGGCTGAACTATGCTTATATTAATGGATTTTGTTGTTTCTACTCTTAATTGTTTTGTCTCACTTTCTTTGATAGTTTGCATTCTTAGTTCACTATTGATGATTAATCCAAGTTGCAATTGCAGTTGCCCCAGTGGACATGAGTAATTCTTATATATCTAGTAACTCTAACATTTTGCAACTTTTCGATGATGCCAAAAGGGGGAAGATGTGCTATACTTTGAATATGTGATATTTATAACCTAATGAACCTGGTTCTTTATGATAAATGCTTAATACTCTAAAAAGTGTCAATGTTGGATTAAAGTGGTTACATGCCTAAGCACAGAGTTTGTCATCGTTAAAAATGGGGAATTTGTTGGATCAAGAAGCTGAATGGTTTCGAAGATTGACAAAGGAACTCAGAGTTGAACCAGGTCCATCAATAGAGAAATAGACACGTGCAGAGTTAAGGGCACGTGAGGTGCACACGCAGGAGATAAACAAAATCTGTGATCTAAAGAGATATCTCCTGATCGAAAAGGTTGCAAATTGATAAGGAGATGGACTCCTTATTCAGTAAGAACATAATCAAGATAATGGAGGATTCAGGGAGTTGAGATCAACTAGAACTCTTCCACCAAGGAAGAGTAGCATCCGAATTCTAGTGTATCTCTTTGTCTACTAATCCTATATATTGTTCAGTATTCTTATTGAACAGGTACGCACAAACGCATAAGCAAAACAAGAATTGAGAGAAAAATTACCAAATCAATTTTGCAAACAGTTCGTTTGAGAATTGAGCGTGCGACTCTGAAGCTACTATAACCAGCTAGAAGAACCAGTTCCATCTATGGTCTTTTAGTTTAGTTTATTTGTAGTAGGTAATTTCAAATTGTACCTTTCAGCTTTATCTAGAAGCAATTGTAATAGGTACTGAGTGTTCAAGTTAGAGTTAACTTGAAGCTGTCGCCAATAGCTAGAGGCTAGTTTGCCACAAGGGGATTAGCGTTAGTCCTTAGGTTTACAAAAGGGTTTATTTTGTAAATGTTGTTTGGCTCATTGATTTAGTGAAGAGTTTGAGAAAATCCTACTGGGAAGTAGGTCGTGGTTTTTTCACCTTTTGAGCTAGGTGTTTTCCACGTAAAATCGTTGTGTTCTTTCAATTCAACATTTATTATTCTGCAAACTGTAGGAGTGGGAACACATAGAATAACCTGGTCCTTCTATAACTGCTTCACGCGAAAATTAGACACCACACAAATCACCCCCCCCCCCTCTTGTGTAGTATTGACGTTTGGAACATCACAAGCTGACTACATATCCCTGGTTTTACAGGAATCAGGTCACGTATTGTTCTGGATTCATCGGCGAAATATACCGACGGAGTTACCACAAGGATGGACACAAGATTTCGGGATACGTGAAATGGTTGCTGTCAAGTTTGAGATAGTATGAAGGAATTGGAGCAGGATTACTTCTGTTGGGGTAGCAGTTGCTCATCGGATAACCTGCAAGTAAAGATGTACTACGAGCATATATCTATGCATAAATTTAAATATGATGCAAATTCCCTTCGGACCATGAAAATTGTCTTATGACGGTTGAAGATGACGTCCTTAAACCATGATGTCCTGGGCCATGAATTGTTTAGTGAGGGTTCGAAGCATGACGCCTTTGAATAATGATATTCATATTTGAGAGATCCTCAGGCCATGACATGGTTTGTTTCGGCTATGAGGATGATGCCTTTAGACTATGACGCCTTCGGACAAGTTGGCGATATTCTAGCCCATGAGATAAAACGATATGATGTTAGGAGTAACAAGACAGTGCTTAGTCTTGTATGAAGTTGAGGGCAGATCATAGCCCGAAAGAAGAGAAAATAGATAGTGTAGGGGAGACAATGCTTGGTCTTATGAAAATATGGAGGCAGAGCTTAGCCTCATGCAAGATCTAGGACAGGGCTTAGTCACATGCAAGTAGGAGGCAGTGCTTAGCCTTATGCAAATATGGAGGCATGGCTTAGTCTCATGCAAGATCGAGACAAAGCTTAGTCTCATGCAGAAATTCGGGACAAGGCTTAGTCCCATGCAAATTGAAGGCAGAGCTTAGCCTTGTGCAGATGCAAGGTTGAGGCAGGGCCAAGCCTCATGCAGGATTTGGGACAGGGCTTAGTCCCATGAAAATAGAAGGCAGAGCTTAGCCTTATGCAGATATGGAGGCAGGGCTTAGCCTCATGCAGGATTTGGGACAGAACTTAGTCCCGTGCAAATAGAAGGCAAAGCTTAGACTTATGCAGATAGAGAGGCAGGGCTTAGCCTCATGCAGGGATTTGGGACAGGGCTTAGTCAAATGTAAATAGAAGGTAGAGCTTAGCCTTATGCAGATAGAGAGGCAGGGCTTAGTCTAAGCAGGGATTTGGGACAGGGCTTAGTCCCATGCAAATAGAGCAAATAGCAGATGATGGAAGAGTATTTCTTAGCTGGAAGTAGATTCAGTATTGTTGTCATTTTGAAGGTTATGATTTCGAGGCGTGTATATGCCTTGTTCTTGCATTCAAAGAAAAATCTTGAGTTCTGTAAGGGGGAGGTCGGTTCGTGCCTCCGTTTGCTTGCTTGACTTGATTTGCTGGGTCTGGAGATCCTATTTAAATCTTTAGGGGTAGCTCTTGCTAAACAGAATTATTTCAAAAGCAAGCATGCATAGTTTTCAAAGACATAGTAAAAATATATTTTCTTAGAAATTGGTTAGATGAACCAGTGACTGTGACATGATCTGAGACATTGCGACTTCTCTTGCTGTAGAATTTTGAGGGTCTTCCTAAAAATTCTGCCCCAGTTAGATGGACAAACATTTCCCAATGCTGTATATGCTGCGATCGGCTGAACTTGCTTCGGAATTATGAGGGTCCTCCTCAAAATTCTACCCCAGTTTCCGATTTTGGGGAAAATTAGAAATTTTATTGAATTGTGACCGAACCCACAGGGCTGACTACGTATCCCCTCTTAAACAGGAATCGGTTCGAGCATAGTTCAATTTACATCATTTGCGGAAATAATAAACAGTTACACATAGTATCTCTTGACTGCATCTGAATTGATTGGTTTTGGCCAGACTTCTCCGTCCATTTCTGCAAGTATGAGGGATCCTCCTGTAAATACTCTGTGAACTATGTAAGGACCTTGTCAATTGGGAGAGAATTTCTCTTTAGCTTTATCTTGATGCGGAAAAATTTTCTTACTCAACAACCCCCGGTGTGAATTGTCTCGGCTTGACTCTTTTGTTAAAGGTTTTGGACATTCTGTTATGATAAAGTTGTTCATGACATACTGCATTCATTCTCTTTCCGTCTATGAGGGCTAGCTGCTTATAACGTCTCTTTATCCATTCCGCGTCGTTGAGCTCAGCTTCTTGTCTCAAGGAAGGAATCTCCACTTCGGCAGGAATAACAACTTCAGTACCATAAACCAGCAAGTAGGGCGTTGCCCCAGTTGATGTGCGGACTGTGGTACGGTATCCCAGTAAAGCAAACGGTAGTTTTTCGTACCATTATTTGTGATTTTCTACCATCTTTCTCAGTATCTTCTTGATATTCTTGTTGGCGACTTCTACGGCTCCATTCATTTGAGGTCTATATGTTGTGGAATTCTTGTGCTTGACTTTGAAAGTCTCGCACATGGTCTTCATCAAGTCACTGTTTAGATTGGCGGCATTGTCAGTAATGATGGATTCTGGAATTCTAAACCGACAAGCAATCCGGTCGCGGATAAAATCTGCCACAACCTTTTTAGTCACTGCTTTGTAAGATACTGCTTCAACCCATTTGGTGAAGTAATCAATATCTACCAAGATGAACTGATGCCCATTTGAGGCGGTGGGATCGATTGGACCGATGACATCCATTCCCCAGGCGGCGAATTGCCAAGGTGAGCTTGTTTCATTGAGCTCATTCGGCAGCACTTTTATCCTATCTGCATGCACTTGACATTGGTAGCATTTTCAGACATATTGGATGCAATATGTCTCCATGGTCATCTAGAAATAATCGGCCCTTAGTATCTTTTTGGCCAAGACAAAGCCATTCATATGCGGTCCACATGTCCCGGCATGTACCTCTTCAAGTAACTTAGAAGCTTCCTATGCGTCGACACACCTAATAGCCCCAAATCAGGAGTCCTTCTATATAGGGTTACGCCGTTGTGGTAGAAATTGTTGGACAACTTCCGAAGTGTGCGTTTCTGAGTTAGGTTCGCACGCTCCGGGTATTCTCTTTTCGCCAAATATTCCTTGATGTCGTGGAACCAAGGTTTCCCGTATGTTTCTTCTTCAACATGGGCACAATATGCCAGCTGGCTGTGGATCCTTACTGAGATAGGATCAATGAAGTTCTTGTTTGGATGTTGTATCATTGATGACAAAGTGTCCAGTTCATCGGTGAGCTCGTTCTGAATCTTGGGAACATGCCGGAACTCTATCTTCATGAACATTTTCTTCAATTCCTGCACATGGTGCAGATATGGCAATATCTTGGAGTTTTTAGTGGCCCATTCTCCTTGTACCTAGTGCATAAGCAAATCTGAATCACCGATCACTAGCAGCTCCTGCATATTCATGTCGATAGCCATGTTGAGTCCTAGTATGCAAGCTTCATACTCCGCCATGTTCTTGGTGCAGGGAAATCTGAGTTTTGTAGATATCAGATAATGTTGGCCAGTTTCCGATACCAAGACGGCTCCAATGCCGACTCTTTTGAAATGCGCCGCCCCATCAAAGAACATCCTACAACCGTCGTAGGTCTCAGCAATGTCTTCTCCTATGAATAGTACCTCTTCATCGGGAAAATACATTTTTAGGGGTTCGTATTCTCCTTCCACAGGGTTTTCAGCAAGGTGAACTTATAGTGCATGTCCTTTGACTGCTTTCTGAGTCACATAAACAATGTCGAACTCACTCAACAGGATTTGCCACTTAGCCAGCTTGCCAGTGGGCATGGGTTTCTGAAAGATATATTTCAAGGGATCTATTCTTGATATGAGGTATGTTGTGTAAGCACAGTGTCGCACCCCCATTTTTCCCCAAGCACTTCTTTCGGGGCCCGGTTTGAAAGGGTTTAATGACATTGGTTGGGACAATTCATTTCTTTTGGGAAAGGGGTTTTATTTATTTGAAGAGTCGCCACCTAACGATTTTAAAGTGCGTTAGGGCACCTATTGGGGTTCATTTACAACTAAGTTTGATAACCAGAGACAGGGTAAGGGCTTGAAATTATCCTAAGGGGAAGGTGTTAGGCACCGCTCAAGATCCACAAGTGTGGTTCCCGGCCAAATAGCTTTTGTGAATTTTGTACAATTAGCAAATAAACAAATATGGTTCAAATAATAGGGAATTTTAGTCTAAATACACATACAGTTGAGGGAGAACTAGATTTTGAAAAGAATTATAATCTAAGCATGTTTATGGAAGTAAAGGGGTATCCTAGGTTTGTTTATAATATGGATCACATCAATGCAATACCCGGTATGACACTCCTCAAAGAGGGTCTACACGTGGTATTAATGCACCGGTCATCATGTCCATATCTACCCTTTCCCACCCCGTAAAGGTAATTAAAACGAGTTTTGGTCTCGACCTCTCACTACAAGAAAAAAACTTATTGATGACCAACTTTTAGGGACGAATTAATAATCCCGTCGCTAAAAATATATGTATTGGGACGAGATTATATTGCGGTCCTTAATGCTATATTTTATTGCGACGGTATTAAATCTGGTCCCTAAAAAATTAGTGATTGGTCCCAAATTATAATTGATAGGCCTTGAGTGTGAGAGAGTGGCGCCAAATGTAATACCAAAATATTAAAAAAAAATTATTTTCTAAAATTTAGGCGCCAAAGAAAAAGTAAAAAGCTCTAAAAACTTTAAAAAACCTCTGTATTTCTCAAAATATATACTACGACCGCCCTTATCAAAACAAAGAGTACTCTCTCTGTATTCCTCCTGTGTTTATCAAAGAAGCATAAAAATTTTTAGCGCGCCGATCTGTGTGAAATTGTGCCCTAATCTCCGGTGGTTTATTTGTGTTCTCTCAAAAACAGATTCTGAATCTGGTCGTGTGTTAAGCTCTGCCCTAATCTCCAAAGATTGTGTTTTCTCAAGGTATGCCTCATCTTTCAAGTTGCTCTTTTTCTTCTCTAAGAGTGCCGATTTCGCTGATTGCTGCTTTATTTGAGTTCGTCTTCTTCTTCTTTAACATTCTGAATAATTAGATTTCACTGATTGCTGCTTTGTTGCGCTGATTTCGATGGGTTCTATTATTTTTCCGTTTATATAATCGGTGGAAAGATTATTGTTTTGGGATTATGATTTGATAGTTTAATTTCTTATTTGTATTCAAGTTTGTAGCGTATTGTCCGAAGAATTTTATTTCACTCCGAGCGACATACCAGTTTAGAAAAAGCTCTGATTTATGTTATTTTTCCGTTTATATATTCAGTGGACAGATTATTGTTTTGGGATTCCTGATTTGATAGTTTAATTTCTGATGTGTATTCAAGTTTGTAGCGTATTGTCCGAAGAATTTTATTTCATTCCGAGCGACATACCAGTTTACAAAAAGCTCTGATTTCTGTTATTTTTCTGTTTATATAATCAGTGGAAAGATTACTGTTTTGGGATTCCTGATTTGATATTTAATCTCTGATGTGTATTAATGCGTAGTCACCTTAATCAAATTGATAAGTTACAGTAAGCATGAATTCGTAAGAATCTTGTGTAGACTGAGAATCTTAGACATCGTGTGTAGATTCCAAAAAAGTTTGAGGAAATTTTTGTTTACATGCTTCTACCTCCATCTTGAATCATATGCAACATTCAAGAGCTAATGAGGAATGAAGCAACCAATCGGTATTCAGTATATATTCGTGTAGAGTATGTAGCATGTATTGTTCGAAGAATTTTATTTCATTCCGAGCGACATACCAGTTTTGAAAAAGCTAATTATTTTATGAAATACAAAGCAATAAAAGCATGTCGTAGCAGCTTACATATAACTTCCAAATTATAGAATATTTGAGAACCAGGGGGGACGGGGGTCAAAGCTAATTAGCCCATGCCCACTAGCAGGCTGGCCAAGTGGAAAATCCTGTTGAGTGAGTTCGACATTGTCTATGTGACTCAGAAAGCAGTCAAAGGACAAGCATTGGCAGACCATCTTGCAGAGAACCCCGTGGACAGAGAATACGAACCCCTTAAAACGTATTTTCCCGTTGAGGAAGTGTCATTCATAGGAGAACATATTGTAGAATCCTATGACGGTTGGAGAATGTTCTTCGATGGAGCGACGAATTTCAAAGGAGTCGGCATTTGAGTTGTCCTAATATCAGAAACTAGTCAACATTATCCGGTATCTGCTAAACTCAGGTTCCCTTGCACCAACAATATGGCGGAATATGAAGCCTGCATCTTAGGGCTCAACATGGTAATTGGTGACTCAGACTTGCTAATACACCAAGTACAAGGAGAATGGGCTACCAAGAATTCCAAGATACTGCCGTATGTCGCACCCCCCTTTTTCCTCGCGGAGTCCGGGGTTTATGACATTTGGTTGAGACAACTCGTTCCTTTTGGAAAGAGCTTTTGCATTTTGAAGAGTCGCCACCTAACGATTTTTGAGGTGCGTTAGGGAACCAAAGGGGTTCATTTATAACTAAGTTGATAACCAGAGACAGGGTAAGGGCTTGAAATTATCCTAAGGGGAAGGTGTTAGGCACCCCTCAGGATCCACAAATGTGGTTCCCGGCCAAACAACTTTTTGTGAATTTGTACAATTTAGCAAATATAACAAATAAGGCTCAAGTAGTAGGGGATTTGAGTGTAAGATATGTGAGAAAATAATTAAATGAAGAACTAGCTTTTGAAAAGAATTACAATCTAAGCACGTTTATTAAAAGAAAGTAAAGGGATGTCCTAGGTTTGTTTATAATATGGATCACATCAATGCAATACCCAGTATGACACTCATCAAAGAGGGGATACACGTTGTATTAGCGCACCGGTCATCATATCCATATCTACCCTCTCCCACCCCGTGAAGGTAACTAAAGCGCGTGTTGGTCACGACCTCTATTGCATGTTGTTACCCGTCCCTTTCCTATTAGCCCCGGAGGAAATTAGGACTCCTATCTTATAAAAGGGGGGGGGGGGGGTTTCTAGGCAGACCCTCGGGTTTGTAAGGTGAAAATATTAGGGCGACATATAATAAACAAGTAGAACTGCAGATAAGGGAGAGCATTGAAAGAAGGTAAAGGCTCAAATATACCTCCACATATAATGCACATACACAAATTAAGGTCTGGATTCAGTTCCTAAGCATGGTGTCTAAATGATGATAGCAGTATTAGATTTATTACGTAACTCAGAGAGGAAGTCCTAATCAAGCTTCCCTACTGATTTTAACAGGCTGACAATTAAACATAATCACAAAGACGGTCCTGATTTTATTTTTTATGGTTGATTACCTAAGGCTTGCCTAGGTGTAAAATAACATGCAACCATTCTTCAGCTTCATTAATAATTCCGGACTTATTAATACCTAATAGCATGCAATCCAAGGTGTTACAAGTATTCGAAGACTGATTGCCAGTTTATTAGAACAGGGTGATTTCTTTTCACTTGTGTTTAGACTAAGTGTAGTAAATGAGTATGATCCTATAGAAAGAGGTTTAATGCATAATGATGCATTTTTAACTTAAACATGGATTTCTAAATGCATATAGAATCACAGCATTATACACAACTTCAAGAACAACATAGGTGATAAATTTTTATGTGTTTACCTAAATAAAAACATGATCTCTAAGTGTGTAGGCATGGTAAGACATGATTGCAGCTTGGTTAACACGTTTATCCTAAGGCAGGGTTTCTCAATTATATTTTTCAGAACACGTTGATATGAACAGAATCACATAATAGTTTTGTTGCCATTGTTTATCTTATAAACAGGGTTTTTAAGTGAGGGCAATGGATGATGGCATGCTGAAAGAGAGCAGATATATGAACCTAAGTGACATGATATCTAAATGCATGGCATACTTGGCATGTTATACCTAAACATGGTTACTATTGAGCATAGAGAAAAAGTAAGCCTAGAAATATGATTTCTAACCTTCTTTATTCTACAACATGCATATCCCCACCCATTTTTCACCATCCAACCCCAGAATTATTTTTTACAAATTATTACAAGCCTGTGAATATGAATTACATAACCAAAATGAGAAAAAGAAGAAGTTAACTATAGGGAGCCTTCATAATAGGCCCAAGTTTCCAAGTCCTCAATGCCATGTATTATTTCACAACCTTATCATAATTCGGGCATGTCAGAGTTCCCTAAGGAACTCAAGGGATCCCGGACAATGCTCACCCAGATTTCATAGCCAAGATAGAGTAAGTGCAGTGTAGAAAGGTCACCTCTTGTGTGTCGAAGTTCACAGGAAACTCAAGGGTCCCAAAGCAATGCTCACACAAAAGGGGCAGAACCTAGTGGTCTAAGAGTAAGTGAGAGTGCTGACATAGTTTTGAGGAGTTTAAGTAGGAAAACAACTTTGGAAAAGAGAGAGAGAGACTTACTTGAAATAATCTTTGCAAAACTAAGATAAAGTTGTCTTAGTAAAACAGATTTGAGAAGTGTAGGGTAATCAACAAACAGAAGACCAAACTTAGAACCAAAAAAAAAATGTTCAGCACCACACAAAGAGTCAAGACAGGGATTGGGGACACATAGAGCACATGATGACAAACATGTAGTGAGCAACACACAATCAGGAGTCCCTAGGGATTCAGGGGATTCGGGACACAATAGAGCAGGGTATTAACATAACAGGACCATATGTAGTGAAGTCTAAAACTAATGTACCAAACATAAGCAGAAAGGTTCACATGAAGGAAGGTTTTGAACACACAAAGGCATGCTAACAAATAAGGCAAAACTGGACATACTAGATAGAACCTGAGATCCTAGTTACATGTTGAAAAACAGAAGAGTAAGTAAAAATAGATGAGGAACACCAAGAATTGTAACAGTAATAGAAACATATTGGTTTGAGAACTAAAATTCGAATTAGGACATACCAGTGAGTGAAGAAAGTAGTAAAAAGCAGAATATAGGAGATGAACAATAGTTAGCCTTGGCTTGCAGCCGGCTAACTCAGATCAGTAGTAAGTAGCACAGAAGGGAGATAGAGCAAGTTTAGTTGTGAGAGAGAGAGTTGCACAGATAATTCGTGTCTGTGTGTCCTTTGTCAATGCATGAATAGAGTATATATAGTTTGAAACTAGGTGAAAATAAGGTAATAATTAGACTGCCGAGTAATTATGGAACTCAAAGAATCAATTAATTGTAAAATCAGTACCAGTACTCCCTTAATTAAGGGAGTTAAATCTCAAACGGTCATAATAGGTAGCAAGTAAGGAAAGGAATCGTGTATAGCAAATAAGGAAAATTTGGAACATAATAAGCACAGAGTAGGAAATTGGGGTCAGGTTTAATTAAGGCACTACTGTAAGGATCAATTGATAGTGAAATCAGTCATGTACTAAGGTAAGAAATAACTAATAGGTCGTAAAGATATTATCACAGGAAATCAATTAAAGGAAATCAATCACAGGAAATCAATTAAAGGAAATCAATCACAGGAAATCAGGGATTCAAAATAGGAGTAGTACTGATTTAAGAATCAGCATAGGTTATACAGAGTAAACACACAACATGAGAGAATCAGAAACCCTAGTAATTAAAGCAGGGTAAAATCACACGAAATTAGGGGTTTACACAGAACATGACATGAATCACTGCATAAGCATAATACAAGCAGTATAAGTAAAGATTTAGAGGTATCAATGAACAACTGATAGAATGGAACCACAGAATAAGCACGGGTAATAGCAGTCAGAAACCCTAACAAGCAATGGGGTAAAACATCACGAAATCACAGAGTATTCAAGAGAACATAGTGAACATAATAGAACAGATAAACATATTGTTGGAAACAAACTCAGAGCCGCAATAACTCAAACATAGAAAGGGAAAGGCCTAAACATAACGAAAATAACACTTAAAATCTGAAGGGAAATTGTTTTTTGAAAAGGGGTTTGAAGCCCTAGTTTTGAGATGAAAGATCGTTTAGAAATAGAAAGGTTTTTGAAAGAAACATGTAAAAAGCTTCATAAGGTACATAGATCTAAGACAGATCTAAAGGAAATCATAAAATATTAGGAGTTAGGGTTTCAGAAAACCTAGAGAAAGAAGAAAAACTTAAAGATGTCACCGGCTTTTAGTCGAAACAGTCATGGATATTACTCAAAAGGCCAAGAGACGATGAGAGGCCATGGTTTCCGGTGGGGGGAAGTGACCAGAGTGGACAGTGTCCATCAGAGATGAAGAGACGGGAAGGTTCTAGAGAGAACCTGGAGATAAAAAGAGAGTAGAGAGATGAGTGTGAGGGGAGTGAAATGAGAGACGGGGGGTAGTCACCTTGGTTAATTAAGGAAGGAGTGTATCTGGACCGTTGATCAATTTTGATCAACGGTTAGAATTGGATCCGGATTGGGCCGGGTAGATTTAGGTTTGGGCTTGGGTACTGGGTTATGAAATTTGGGCTGGTTTCAATTGGGTTTGGGGTTAAATTAAATTAGGCTAGATTTTAAATAGGAAAGGGCTAATTGTTAAATACCCAATTAAATAGATAAATAATTGATAAAAATAGCTAATAATTACATAAAAATAAAATTGATGCTAAATAGGTGAAATTAAAGTAATTAACTAATATTTAAAATATAAATGACTAATTATTGAATTAAAAGGGTATAAAATGACCAAATTAGACAATAATTGCAAAATTTATAGTAATTATGGTCAAACAATGCCAAATTGGTTAATTTGTGAAATAATCAGATCCTAATAGGATTAAAAATGATATATTGACCTAGGAAATATTTTGAAGTTATTTATAATATAATTTATGAATAATTATTGAATATAAAGTATTGAATAAATTAGAAATGAAATTAATAAAAATATGGAAAATTATGGAAAAATACCAATTATTATAAAAAGTAATTTTAAAGGTACGTATGCAAAATTTAAAATAATTTGAGAAACAAATGGGTATCAACAGCTACCCCTCTTTACCCGGGAAGGATGAAAGAGTTGTCAGGTAAAGATATGATGGACAATTTTGACCGAGCAAAATGGTTTAGAAAGATTTAGGCCGCACCCTGGTTTCTGAGTTGCCTACATATCCCTGGCTTTACAGGAATCAGGCCGTATGTAGTTCAGGAACCATAGGCGAAGTATACCGATGAAGTTTTACAAGAACGGACGCAATGTATGGGGTTGGGTGAACAAACGGCTTACGGGGATGGTCAGGATAACTGGAGCGAGACCGCTCCTGCCAGGATGATCGTTGCTTGCCGGATTACCTGCAAATAAACAATACAAGCATATATTGCGTAATTTTAACATGATTCAAATTCTCGTCAGACCATGAATGTTGTCTTTGGACGGTTAAGGATGACATCCTCAGACCATGATGTCCTGGGCCATGAATTGCTTGATGCAGGATTCGCATGCCATGAAATGATGTTCTCGGGCCATGAGGATGGTGCCTCCGAACCATGATGCCTTTGAATAATGATATGCAAAATTGAGAGAGATCCTCGAGCTATGGCATGGTGTTCTCGGGCCATGAAGATGGTTCCTCCGAACGATGACGCCTTTGGAAAAATTGGCAACATTTCGGCCCATGAAGATGCAATAGTATGATGTTGACAAGACAGAGTTTAGTCTTGCGTATTGAAAGGGCAGAGCTTAGCCCGAAAGGAAAGTGAAGTAAATAGTGCTTGAGACAGTGGTTAGTCTCAAAAAGTAAATTGGAGGCAGAGCTTAACCTCGGAAGGCAGAAAAGTAGCCTTATGCAAAAGGAGATGGAGGTAGAGCTTAACCTCAAAAGACGGGATAGTAGCCTTATGCAGAGATGCAGATGCAGATGGAGATAGAGCTTAGTCTCGGAAGGCAGAATGGTAGCCTTATGCAAGAATGCAGATGGAGGTAGAGCTTAACCTCGGAAGGAAGAATGGTAGCCTTATGCAAGAATGCAGATGGAGATTGTGCTTAGTCTCGGAAGGCAGAAAGGTAGCCTTATGCAAGAGTGCGGATGGAGGTAGAGCTTAACCTCGGAAGGCAGAAAGGTAGCCTTATGCAAGAATGCAAATGCAAGTAGAGCTTAACCTCGGAAGGCAGAAAGGTAGCCTTATGCAAGAATGTAGATGGGGACAATGCTTAACCTCGAAAGGCAGAAAGGTAGCCTTATGCAAGAATGCAGATAGAGGTAGTGCTTAGTCTCGGAAGGCAGAATGGTAGCCTTATGCATTATTAAATAAATGACAATAGGAATTCTTAGCTGGTAATAAATTGCGGTATTGTGATTGCTGAGAGCATTGTGACGGCGAAGCATTAAAGGCATGTGCGAACGTCGGCAAGTGCAATGGTTTGGGAATCGTGTTTTTAGCAATGTTTGTCCCCTGGGCGGACAGTATGTTTTAGGGATTTTGCAACCTTAGTGCCTATATCCAAAGAAAGATCGTGAGTTTTGTAAGGGGAAGGTTAGTTCGTATCCCCGCTGACTTTGCTTGACTTGTTTGGATTGATCTGATGGTACGGTCTGTATCGTTAGGGTAGCGTCGCTAAACAAAGCTTGTTTCATGCGTGATTTGTAAAAGTATAACATAAAGTATAAATTTAAAATGATTTTGATGAACCGACGACCGTGACACGGTTCGAGACATTGCAACCTCTCCTGCTATGGAATTTTGAGGGTCCTCCTCAAAGTTCTGCCCCAGTTTGATGGGTGAACTCTTCTGACTGTTTCTAGTGTGGCGACCGACTGAACGTGCTTCAGAATTTTTAGGGTCCTCCTCAAAATTCTTCCCTAGTTTCCAAATGCGGAGAAAATGAAATTTTATTTATTATTGACCGAACCCATAGGGCTGCCTACGTATCCTATCTTAAACGGGAATCAGGCCAGGTGTAGTTCAATTTGAAACATTGATTAAAAGCATAAAGGATTGCACATAGTAACGTTTGACTGGATCTGCATTGATCGGCTTTGGCCAGACTTCTCCGTCCATTTCTGCGAATATAAGAGCTCCTCCTGTCAGCACTCGATGAACCATATATGGACCTTGCCAGTTGGGAGAGAATTTCCCATTGGCTTCATCTTGATGTGGAAAAATCTTTTTCAACACCAGCTGCCCCGGTGTGAACTGTCTTGGCTTGACTTTCTTGTTGAAGGCTCTGGTCATTCTATTCTGATAAAGTTGACCATGGCATATTGTATTCAATCTCTTTCTGTATATGAGGGCTAACTACTCATAACGGTTCTTTACCCACTCTGCATCGCTGAGCTCGGCTTCTTGTATGATCCTTAAGGAAGGAATTTCTACCTCAGCGGGAATGACAACCTCTGTACCATAAACTATCATATAAGGAGTTGCCCCGGTCGATGTGCGGACCGTGGTGCGATATCCTAGCAAAGCGAATGATAGTTTCTTGTGCCACTTCTTATGCTTCTCTATCATTTTCCTTAGTATCTTCTTGATGTTTTTGGTGGCGGCCTCTACAACTCACTTCATCTGAGGTCTGTAAGTTGTGGAATTCTTGTATTTCATCTTGAAAGTTTCACACATAGCTTTCATCAAGTCGCTGTTAAGATTGGAACCGTTTTCGGTGATGATTGACTCAGGAATTCCGAATTGACAAACAACACGGTCGCGGACAAAGTCGGCCACGACTTTCTTAGTCACTGCTTTGTAGGATGATGCTTCGACCCATTTAGTCAAGTAACCAATGGCTACCAGAATGAACCTGTGTCTGTTGGAGGCAGCAGGTTCGATTGGTCCAATAACGTCCATGCCCCAGGCGGCGAACGACCATGGTGAGCTTGTTGCATTAAGCTCGTTTGGAGGTACCTTTATCATGTTTGCATGAATCTGACAGCGATGGCATTTTTGGACATACTGGATGTAGTATGTTTCCATAGTCATCCAAAAGTAACCAATCCGGAGTATCTTCTTTGCTAAAACAAAACCATTCATATGCGGACCGCATGTCCCAGCATGAATTTCCTCTAGTAGCTTGGATGCTTCCTTTGCGTCGACACATCTTAATAACCCCAAATAGGGAGCCCTCCTATACAAGATTCCCCCGCTGTGAAAGAAGTTGTTTGAAAGTCTACGAAGTGTGCGTTTCTGAGTATGATTGGCAAGCTCTGGGTACTCTCTTTTCACCAAGTATTCCTTGATGTCATGAAACCAAGGCTTTCCGTCTGCTTCTTCTTCGACATGGGCACAGTACGCTGGCTGATTGTGGATCCTCACTGAAATAGGATCAATGAAATTCTTGTCTGGATACTGAATCATAGATGACAGAGTGTCCAATGCATCAGCGAACTCGTTCTGGAGTCTAGGGACGTGCCGAAATTCTATCTTCGTGAACTTTTTTCTCAATTCCTGCACGTGGTGCAGGTACGGCAGTATCTTGGAATTCTTGGTAGCCCATTCTACTTGTACCTGATGTACCAGCAAATCTGAGTCACCAATCACTAACAGCTCCTGGATGTTCATGTCAATGGCCATGTTGAGCCCTAAGATGCAGGCTTCATATTCCGCCATATTGTTGGTGCAGGGGAATCTGAGTTTGGTAGACACTGGATAATGCTGACTGGTTTTCGATATTAAGATGGCCCGAATGCTGACTCCCTTGAAGTTCGTTGCTCCATCGAAGAACATCCTCCAACCGTCATCGGATTCTGCAATGTCTTCTCCTATGAATGATACCCCTTCATCAGGAAAATACGTTTTCAAAGGTTCGTATTCTCCGTCCACAAGGTTTTCAGCAAGGTGGTATGCCAGTGCCTGTCTCTTGACCTCCTTCTGAGTCACATAGGTAATGTCGAATTCATTCAGCAGGATTTGCCACTTGGCTAGCTTGCCAGTGGGCATGGGCTTTTGAAAGATGTACTTCAAGGGATCCTTCCTTGATATGAGATATGTGGTGTAGGCACAGAAATAGTGCCTCAGCTTCTGAGGTACCCAGGCCAAAGCGTAACAAGTGCATTCCAAGAGAGAATATTGAGCTTCGTACGGAGTGAACTTCTTGCTCAGATAGTAAATAGCATGTTCTTTTCTCCCTGTTTTGTCGTGCTGCCCGAGGACGCAGCTGAAAGCTCCATCTAATACTGCGAGGTAGAGTAGTAAAGGTCTACCTGGATCAGGTTGTACCAGGACTGGCGGTGTTTACAAGTACTCTTTAATTCTGTCGAAGGCCTTTTGACAGTCATCGGTCCATTTGGTCACGACATCCTTCTTCAGCATCTTGAAGATCGGCTCGCATATAACTCTAGACTGTGCTATGAATCGGCTGATGTAGTTAATCCTTCCCAAGAAACTCGTCACATCTTTCTTGTTCCTTGGCGGTGGTAGTTCCAGAATGGATTTAACCTTTGACGGATCCAATTTTATCCCTCGGCGTCTGACGATAAACCCAACCAGTTTTCCAGCAGGAACCCCAAATGCACACTTCGCGGGATTTAGCTTCAGATTGTATTTCCGCAATCTATTGAAGAACTTCCTCAGATCTTCTATGTGGTCAGTGGCTTTCTTGGACTTGATAATAACATCATCCACACAAACCTCGATCTCCTTGTGAATCATGTCGTGGAAGATAGTGGTCATAGACCTTATGTATGTGGCCCTTGCATTCTCCAGGCCGAATAGCATCATCTTGTAGCAGTATACTCCCCACAGCGTAATGAAAGCCGTTTTCTCAGCATCTTCCTCAACCATCCAGATATGATGATAACCAGCGAAGCAATCCACGAATGACTGTAGCTCATGCTTGGCACAATTGTCAATCAGGATGTGTATATTTGGCAAAGGGAAGTCATCTTTCCGACTGGACCGGTTGAAATCCCAGTAGTCGACATAGACTCTGACCTTCCTATCCTTCTTTGGCACTGGCACAATGTTGCCTAACCATGTCGGGTACTCGAATACCCTGAGAACTTTGGCGTTGATCTGTTTGGTGACTTCTTCCTTGATTTTCAAACTCATGCCGGGTTTGAACTTTCTAAGAATTAGCTTTACCGGTGGACACATCGGATTGGTTGGCAGTTTGTGAGCCACAATGGATGTACTCAGACCAGTCATGTCATCGTACGACCAGGCGAATATGTCCTCATATTCTTTCAAGAATTCCATGTATTCTTTCTTTTCTGATGGTGAGAAATGAATGTTGATGCTAGTTTCCTTTATATTTTCTGAATCACCCAGGGTTACAACTTCGGTTTTGTCCAGGTTGGACTTCGGTTTGTTCTCAAAATTCTCAACTTCTTTGACAATCTCGTCAGGTATGTCATCTCCCTTTGAATCAATATATGTTTGTTGCGTTGTCTCATTGTATGTCACAGTCATTGGTTCATCAAGACAAGTGATAGTAATGTTGTATAGGTAAAGAAATGAGAGAAAAACAATAGCAATAAATATTTGATTCATAAGAAAATTAAAACTCCTTTGATAAATTGAATAATTGTTTTGAACATTTAAAGATCTTATTGCAGGAAAAAAAGGAAATCATTTAGTAATGCTTGTTTTAGCCTTGCTACCCCGAGGCTCGTCGGGCTTTGGTTGTCCTGACAGTCCAATTCTTGAGTTACGTCCCTCTGCTCACATCTTGTATGGAAGGGCCTTCCTCCCTCTCCTCCTCCAGAATAACACAATAGTCCATATCATTGTCCTCCAGAAACAAGTTCCTTATTGCTGCAAGTGCTTCTTCTTCATCTTATCCATAAATAATGTCGGCCTGTTGGAAAGTCTACTCCAGATGCGGTATCGGCTGCTCTAGTGGGTAGTAAAGACCGCGACAAGGTGGCGACTGATGTGCCGAAGAATTTCGGCACATTTAATACTGAATTGCTTAAATTATAGTTTGTTTCAAGAGCATTTACCCTCTATACTTATAGAATTTTGACGTTTTGCAGTGCATGAGATGTAAATACTCAAGACCATGAAAAGAAAGCAAAGAAGCTAAAAAGTTAGGGAAACAAAACTATGTGATCGCATATCTGACAAGAGAGCGTCGCATAACTTAAATGCGAAATGCATAATGCACCCAGGGATCGCAGACCGCAACAGAAAAGATAGGCCAATCTCAAGAGCTAAAATGCAGTCGAATATGCGATCGCATAACTCACATGCGAGCCGCATACTTAACCGCAGAATCCCCGGTGCCTGAAGTTGCACCAAGAATGCGATGTCAATCTGCGGTCACACGTCAACAATGCGAACCGCAAATCAACAATGCGGTGACGACCAGGAAACTAGGGTTTAGATATGCGATGAGAACAAGAAGGATGCGAACCGCATTCCTGTTATGCGACAGGAATGCGATCGCATAACCTGTCTGCAGGGGCATCTTTGTCATTGTCCCACCCGACCTTTGGCCCACGATAAAAGGATTTACTAGGGTTTTGTGGGTCATTCTTGTCCAGTTTTTGAAGAACATTCCCCTATTAGAATATTCTCTTCTTTTTGGAAGCATTATAACTTCATTCTTGGTTTGTAAGCATTCATGACACTTAATACTCTTAGCTTTTTGTCATTTATTATGAGTAGCTAGCCTTAAATACTAAGGTTGTGGACCCTAAATGGGTGTTATGTATTTGGGTATTTAACATTGAATATATGCATAATGGGTTGTTGATATTTATTTACTCTTCATTGTACATTTCTTGTTAGTGGTTGCAAATATTAACTTATGCCATAAATTCTTTCTTAGCTTGGAAAAGTGGGTTAGAATTGATAAGAATAAATATCAAAGACTCAAGGCTTTAAACCTTGTTTAATAGAATCACTTAGGGATAGGATGGTTTTATTTGGCATAAAGTGATTTGGGTTTCATTGCAACTCTTTTATATTTGGGAAAATTATAAAGAGGAAATACTACTCTATTATTGGAAAATATTGGGTAGCCATCTAGAAATCAATTGCATATCAAGAACTTCCCATTAGAAATATATCATATTAATACCCATTTGCATTACACGTCATTAAAAGGGGACACAACCTTGTTTCACTTAATTGTATTAACTACACTTTTAAGTAAATCTCATTGCTTCTACTTCTATTAGATTAATACATAACCAACCCCCATCTCCCCATTTACTAATGGAATGGAATTATGATTTGAGTTAAGAATCACACTATCAAAGTAACATTTTCACACTTATTCCCTGTGGGAGTCGACCCCAACCTCGTTGGGTTATTATATTTGACTTCGACCGCTTTACACTATTTTAAAGTGTAATTTGAGTGTATCAAATTTTGACCAGTCGTTATACTCTTTCCAAGTATAGTCGTACCCCAGACCAAAAGTGGTTCCATTGCTTTTGATCTTGATAGGTTTGGAGATCCCTTGGAGGTTCTTGCCGAACCCTTTGCCAGGCTCATACCCACTCCAGCTTAGTATAATCTCGATTTTGCTATCCCACCATTTGTCTTTGTCGATAGCATTGACCCGTTCAATGTGGTGATAAGTTTCTCCACCTAGCTTCCTTCTTCCCTCGATTGCCGGAATAGTCTGGCGGCTGTAAATAGGGTTGCTACCATCGCCGTGAATAATCACCTCCTGGTGGTTCCACTCGAACTTCACTGCCTGATGCAGCGTTGATCCTACGGCCCCAGTAGCATGGATCCATGGCCGTCCCAACAGCAAATTGTAAGATGCTGGCACATCTATTACCTGGAAATCGACCTCGAACCAAGTTGGCCCAATTTGCAGGCACAGACTAATTTCATCAATGGTGGACCTTTGAGAACCATCGAAAGCTTTCACATTGATTTCTCCATCCTTTATCTCATGCAGCCCTTTACCCAGTTTCTTGAGTGTTATCAATGGACAGATGTTAAGACTGGATCCTCCATCGATCAGGATTCTGGTGATAAAATAATATTCACATTGTACGGTGATGTGCAATGCTTTGTTATGCCCCAGCCCTTCAAGTGGCAGCTCGTCTTCATGAAAAGTGATCTTATGGCTTTCCAACACTTGGCCCACCATATTGTCCATTTCCCCGCTGGTTCGAAGGTGGACATCTAGCCAGAGCATACATGTTGCTAGGACTTCGCGAGTTGGTGAATCTGTTTGAGGGAAGCAAGAATGCCAAGTCTGGGGAAGGTCCTTCTGGGACCAAGTAGATAGGAATGTCTTTCTTTTGCTTTATCAATGTAATAAGGCCAATGGCCGTTAGTGACCTTTATTTCTTGCTTATTTAGTGTTGTTTGGGATTCGTCTATTTTTTATCAACAAAATGAGGCCTTTAGCATCCTAAGTTTTCCAAATCATTTTGTCGTTAGGCCTACTTTGGGCACAAAGAGGTTCCCAAATTAGGACGCGCCTTACATTCCCGCACTATGTGTTTCAATATTGCAATACTTATCATAATCCTCACTGACTTGGTTACTTTTTCTTTTTGTTTTGTTTTCTTCCTTTTTATTATTCCCCTCCACAAAGGTTAGTTGGTGCACTCGAGCATCATCAACTTATCTCACAAGATCCAGGGGCCCTCCACCCACTTTTCCTCCTAGTCCTCCCAAAGGCAAGAATAAAATGGAAGATTTATACAACATCAGGAAGGAGATCACAACTGAAAGGGTAGAGGCTGCTGATGGCCAGGGTATTCGGGTTCCTAATGAGAATGTGTCACAGCTTGAACATAAACTGTTGAATTCCAAGAAGAGCTCAATCATGTTCAAAATTTGGCCAACCTATCATTCTCCCTCAACGTCCCAGACGTCCACTTTCCCAACACTTAAAACCCTACACCTCCTCAGAATGTCCCAAAACAGCAGAGAAAGGGGTACAACCAGCATGATATCTGTCTGGCTCAGTGGTGTCTTTCTCCATGACGATCTTACAGTGCCACATGTGCTGGGCTTGGTACTTGTGAGGACTATCATCATTTTGGAAGTCAGCTCGAAGATGGCTCATCTTGTCGACCCTGGGTATGACTTGCTTCCGACATGCTTGCCTCATAACTTGAAAAGGGACGTAAGGGTATGTTCCTCTTAGACCAATTAGAATCAGGAACGGTGCATCTCTGGATTGGGCGATGATCTCCTCTGTCGGAAACCACTCAAACATCAATTGAACCTGTTCTTCAGTCAGATTATCAAAAAGCTCGACCCATCCTTTGGCATTCTCAAGATGAGCGAACATGTCGGGGATGTAATTCATTCCCTTTGGATGGTGGAAAGAGAGGTGGTCATCCCAGACCCTTCGATGAATTTCTTGTCGGTACTCTCCCTTTTGGAGATGTTCTATGAGCCAAAGCTGAAGTAGTAGATTGCAGCTTTCGAAGTGTCTCGCTCCATGTTGACACTTCTCCAAGGCTCAGTATATATCTGGAATGATCATGGGTACAATGCTGAATGTCTGCCAAGCAATCCCCTCCATAAGGTCTTGGTTACCATAGCTAGCCTAGTATGGATTCTCTCTTTCTTCATTGGAAACACGATCAGACCCAAGAAGCAAAACATCAAGACGAATACCTTACGATGGATGTGTCCTGATACGCTCAATTTACACCTTAAAAGAATGTAAGTGATCGTTGTCAAATATAGTAAACCAACAAAGTTGGGGTCGAATCCCACAGAGAACAATATGAGGGCGTTTAGGAATGCTAGAGAATTATCACTTATCGCGCAGTGCCAAACAAATACGATTTTGGTGTAGAAAATTGTTTTATAACTAAATGTGAAAATATAAACTAACCTAGAAAGCAATTAAAATGATCGATGGCAACAAGTATCGATGCTTCGGGTATTACACTCGAGTAACGATCCAATATATTTCACGATTTTACAAATATGAGCGGGTAATGTTAATTAGCCACGGATAACATTTCTTAATTAGCTTTTCCCAAAGACTAACAAGACTTCCTAATTGAATTATCCCTAACCCAATTAGGAGATTAAGCACTTCCGAGTTTGGCTACAAGTAGTTCAATCCTATCCCTAGGTAGAATCTATAAAATGAGGGTTAAATCCTCAAGTTCTTGTTAATTAATCTTTCCCAACCCCAAATAATCTTTTCCAAAACTAATTCGGAGTTAATGGGCGAGTCCTAGGGTTAGCTAATCCCTTTGGAAACATTAAAGAACAAGAATAATTAAAATAACAAACACCCACTTCACAAATATATGAAAATCATTCAATACATAAGCACAACAAGGTATTTAATCCACACTTTAAACATGAATATTCCCATAAACCATATTCAAGTGTTGGAAAAATACTACACACTTAGATATTCAATACAAAACAAGGAAATGAAGAAATAAACATAAATGGGTAAGAAATCCTTAACCACAATGGTGAAATCTTCAAGACCCAAGTGTGTGTGCAAAGCCCTAGCTTCAATACTTGTTCTTCTCTCTCAAAATATATTTACAAAGCTCAAAATATGTCCCAAGATCGCTTCTATATCGTCTATCTATGTCTCTGTATATGAGATGCCAAGATATGCCTTTTATAGTGGGCCAAAATTCAGGTGAAAAGCAGACAAAAACACCCCTGTCGGGCTGATATGCAATCGCATCCCTGTCGCATATCAGGGATGTGATTCGCATCTTCACTTTTTTCGTCGCATATCAAAACCCTAGGTCCCAGAGGTTCATCGCATTTGAGAGATGCGGTCCGCATTAGTGATGTGCGATCGCATTCGTGCGTCGCATTTACAATGTAGCTTCAGGCATCAGATGGTGATGCGACTCAAATGCGAACCGCATTTGCGACATGCGGACTCATATTTTACCTCATTTCACTCATTAAACTTGACTCAACTTTCTGTTGCGGTATGCGATCTCTGGGCTCGAAATGCGATTCGCATGTTGCATATGCGATCGCATTCGGCCATTGCTCCCCTCTTTTCTCTTCTTTACTCTCTTTTGCTCAATTTCACTCCAATTTGACCTTAACCACTTCATGGCGTCATTTTCCTGCAAATAGAGCAATTATACACTGATAGTAACCTCAAATATCCATTGAGCAACACAAAATCTACTGAAAAGAGGCCAAAATGAGTGGTAAAATTTCCACTCATCATGTCCCAAGGATGTAATGACGAACTCATTGTGATAGGTACGGTATGATTTGTTGTGACCGTACCTTTCGTACAAATAGTCAAAAGGGATGTACGATTCTTTTAAGCATACTAGTTCCGCATTCTTCTTCAAACCCATTATTTTAAGGAAACCCTTGCCTGTGCGGTTCTCAAGCATTAGCAACCCCGGGGTTTCCCACACTAGGTTGGCCAGTATCTTCTCTAGCAAAGGTTTTATTTCAATGTCCCCAAAGCGGAACACGGCTTTTTCACAATCCCAAAACAAAGTGGCAGCCTTTATTATCATGTTGTTAGGCTGGATTTCTAGGAGAGATGGTAGATTGCCCAAATAGTTTCTGACGAGAGTTTTGTCACTAGAGTGCAGATCTTCCCACCAACTCAGTAGTCTTGGGTGGATATTGGAGACCATGTCGAACCTGGGGACTTCGTGCTTCATATTTCTGCAAGGCAAACAAGGTTAGACCCTTACCCCCACCATACTAGACTATTTAACATCAACAACTAGCATGAAGTATTTAGTTCTCCAAATAAATGCACAGAGCGTGATGATGTCCGTTTGGGGTTTAGGGAAACCCAGTGGACTTTTGGACCAGGATTATCTTAAAAGCTATCGTGCGGAAACACATTAGCCCGGCTAGGTTTGACCATGATGCATGCAACAGTATAACGGAGTAAGGTTTCTATGTGGTTTTAGACTGGTACCCTTGAGCGGACAACTCAAGGGGGAAAGGCACGGAACCGTCGACCGCACCGCTGATCGACTTGTTTTACGGCAAATAAGCCTTTCCAAATTTAGGGGTGATAATGTAGGAAGGGCGCAACCACTCATCAACCGTTGCTATAGGATTTTCTTTTGGCACGAGTGGAGTATGATGTGGAATCATGAATATGCAATAAACAGTAAACATGTAGTCACGTATTTGCATGTTATGAAAGCAGTAAATACAGAAGTTTATAATTTAAAAGTAGTTACAAAGGAAGGAAACAGAAAAACATGTCAGTTACTCTTGAAGAAAATTAAATGCTTAAAGAAATAGACAAGTAATTGCACATAAGGGGAATGGAAAGAGGTACAAATTCACAAAGCAGTTTGAAATGGTGAAAGCCTAAGAAATCCCCAGTAGAGTCGATATGCTGTCGCGCCCCCCTTTTTCCTCACGGAGTCCGGGGTTTATGACATTTGGTTGAGACAACTCATTCCTTTTGGAAAGGGGTTTTGCGTTTTGAAGAGTCGCCACCTAACGATTTTTGAGGTGCGTTAGGGCACCAAATGGGTTCATTTATAACTAAGCTGATAACCAGAGACATGTTAAGGGCTTGAAATTATCCTAAAGGGAAGGTGTTAGGCACACTCCAGGATCCACAAATGAGGTTCCCGGCCGAACAACTTTTTTTTGAATTTGTACAATTTAGCAAAAAACAAATAAGGCTCAAGTAGTAGGGGATTTGAGTCTAAGATATGTGAGAAAACAATTAAATGAAGAACTAGGTTTTGAAAAGAATTACAATCTAAGCACGTTTATTAAAAGAAAGTAAAGGGATGTCCTAGGTTTGTTTATAATAAGGATCACATCAATGCAATACCCGGTATGACGCTCCTCAAAGAGGGGAGACACGTGGTATTAGCGCACCGGTCATCATATCCATATCTACCGTCTCCCACCCCGTGAAGGTAACTAAAGCGTGTATTGGTCACGACCTCTATTGCATGTTGTTACCCATCCCTTTCCTATCAGTCCCGGAGGAAATTAGGACTCTTATCCTATAAAAAGGGCAGTTTCTAGGCAGACCCTCAGGTTTGAAAGGTAAAAATATTAGGGCGACATGTAATAAACAAGTAGGACTGCAGATAAGGGAGAGCATTGAAAGCAGATAAAGGCTCAAATATACCTCCACATATATTGCACATACACAAATTAAGGTCTGGATTCAGTTCCTAAGCATGGTGTCTAAATGATGATAGCAGAATCAGATTTATTACGTAACCTAGAGAGGAATTCCTAATCAAGCTTGCCTACTAATTTTAATAGGCTGACAGTTAAACATAATCACAAAGACGGTCCTGATTTTATTTTTTATGGTTGATTACCTAAGGCTTGCCTAGGTGTAAAATAATATGCAGCCATTCTTCAGCTTCATTAATAATTCCAGACTTATTAATACATAATAGTATGCAATACTAGGTGTTACAAGTATTCGAATACTGATTGCTAGTTTATTAGAACAGGGTGACTGCTTTTCACTTGTGTTTAGACTAAGTGTAGTAAATGAGTATGATCCTATAGCATGAGGTCTAATGCAACATGATGCATTTTTAACTTAAACATGGATTTCTAAATGCATATAAAATCACAGCATTATACACAACTTCAGGAACAACATAGGTGATAATTTTCTATGTGTTTACCTAAAACAAATAGGATCTCTAAGTGTGTAGGCATGGTAAGACATGATTGCAGCTTTGTTAACACGTTTATCCTAAGGCAGGGTTTCTAAATTATATTTTTCAGAACGCGTTGATATGAATAGAATCACATAATAGTTTTGTTGCCATTGTTTTTCTTATAAACAGGGTTTCTAAGTGAGGGCAAGGAATGATGGCATGCTGAAAGAGAGCAGATATATGAACCTAAGTGACATGATATCTAAATGCATGGCATGTTATACCTAAACATGGTTACTCTTGCGCATAGAGAAATAGTAAGCCTAGAAACATGATTTCTACCCTTCTTTATACTAACGCATGCATATCCCCACCAATTTTTCACTATCCAACCCCGGAATTGTTTTTTACAAATTATTACAAGCCTCTGAATATGAATTACATAACCAAAATGAGAAAAAGAAGAAGTTAACTATAGGGAGCCTTCATAATAGGCCTAAGTTTCCAGGTCCTCAATGTTATGTATTGGTTCACAACCTTATCATAATCCAGCTATGTTAGAGTTCCCTAAGGACCTCAAGGGATCCCGGGTAGTGCTCACACCCAGATTTCATAGCCAAGATAGAGTAAGTGCAGTGTAGAAAGGCCAGCTCTTGTGTGTCAAAGTTCAGAGGAGCTTAAGGGTCCCAAAGCAATGCTCACACAAAAGGGGCAGAACCTAGTGGTCTAAGAGTAAGTGAGAGTGCTGACATATTTTTGAGGAGTTTAAGTAGGAAAACAGCTTTGGAAAAGAAAGAGAGAGACTTACTTGAAATAACCTTTGCAAAACTAAGATATAGTTGTCTTAGTAAAACAGATTTGAGAAGAGTAGGGTAATCAACAAACAGAAGACCAAAATTAGAACCAAAAAAAAAAATTCTTGCACCACACAAAGAGTCAAGACAGGTTCAGCACCCAAACTTCACACAAGGGTATTAGGGATTGGGGGACACATAGAGCACATGATGACAAAGCAATCAGGAGTCCCTAGGGATTCATCGGATTGGGGACACAATAGAGCAGAGTATTAACATAACAGGACCAAATGTAGTGAAGTCTAAAACTAATGTACCAAACATAAGCAGAAAGGTTCACATGAAGGCAGGTTTTGAACACACAAAGGCATGCTAACAAATAAGGCAGAACTGGACATACTAGATAGAACCTGAGATCCTAGTTACATTTTGAAAAACAGAAGAGTAAGTAAAAATAGATGAGGAAGACCAGGAATTGTAACAGTAATAGAAACATATTGGTTTGAGAACTGAAATTTGAATTAGGACATATCAGTGAGTGAAGAAAGCAGTAAAAAGCAGAATATAGGAGATGAACAATAGTTAGCCTTGGCTTGCAGCCGGCTAACTCAGATCAGTAGCAAGTAGCACAGAAGGGAGAGAGAGCAAGTTTAGTACTGAGATAGAGAGTTGCACAGATAATTCGTGTCTGTGTGTCCTTTGTCAATGCATGAATAGAGTATATATATAGTTTGAAACTAGGTGAAAATAAGGTAATAATTAGACTGCCCAGTAATTATGGAACTCAAAGAATCAATTAATTGTGAAATCAGTACCAGTACTCCCTTAATTAACGGAGTTAAATCTCAAACGGTCAGAATAGGTAGAAAGTAAGGAACGGAATTGTGTATAGCAAATAAGGAAAGATTTCGAACATAATAAGCACAGAGTAGGAAATTTGGGTCAGGTTTAATTAAGGTTTTAATTAAGGCACTACTGTAAGAATTAATTGATAGTGAAATCAGTCATGTACTAAGGTAAGAAATAACTAATAGTTCGTAAAGATATTATCACATGAAATCAATTAAAGTAAATCAATCACAGGAAATCAATTAAAGGAAATCAATCACAGGAAATCAATTAAAGAAAATTAATCACAGGAAATCAATTAAAGGAAATCAATCACAGGAAATTAGGGGTTCAAAATAGGAGTAGTACTGATTTAAGAATCATCATAGATTATATAGAGCAAACACACAACGGGAGAGAATAAGAAAACCTAGTAATTAAAGCAGGGTAAAATCACACAGAATTAGGGGTTTACACAGAACATGACATGAATCACTGAATAAGCATAATACAAGCAGGATAAGTAAATATTAGAGGTCGATGAATAACATATAGAATGGAACCACAGAATAAGAACGGGTAATAGCAACCAGAAACCCTAACAAGCGATGGGATAAAACATTACAAAATCATAGAGTATTCAAGAGAACATAATGAACGTAATAGAACAGATAAACATATTGTTGGAAACAAACTCAGAGCCGCAATAACTCAAACATAGAAAGGGAAAGGCCTAAACATAACGAAAATAACACTTAAAATCTGAAGGGAAATTGTCTTTTGAAAAGGGGTTTGAAGCCCTAGTTTTGAGATGAAAGATCGTTTAGAAATAGAAAGGTTTTCGAAAGAAACATGTAAAAAGCTTCATAAGGTACATAGATCTAAGACAGATCTAAAGGAAATCGTAAAATATTAGGAGTTAGGGTTTTAGAGAACCCATAGAAACAAGAAAACCTTAAAGATGTCATCGGCTTTTAGCCGAAAAAGTCATGGATCTTACTAAGACGGCCGAAGATGGACAAAAAATGGCATGAGGGACCATGGGAGGAGTTGAACCGCTCCAGGTTCACCTGAGGGCCTCAAGGTATCATTAAACCGGCACGGGGTGAAGCAAAGGCCAAGAGACGATGAGAGGCCATGGTTTCCAGCGGAGGGAACTCACCGGAGTGGACAGTGTCCATCGGAGATGAAGAGACGGGAAGGTTCTAGAGAGAACTTGGAGATAGAGAGAGAGAGAGAGTATAGAGATGAGTGTGAGGGGAGTGAAATGAGAGACGGGGGGTAGTCACCTAGGTTAATTAAGGAAGTGGTGTATCTGGATTTTGATCAACGGTCAGAATGGGATCTGGATTGTGCCGTGTAGATTTAGGTTTGGGCTTGGGTATTGGGTTATGAAATTTGGGCTGGTTTCAATTGGGTTTGGGGTTAAATTAAATTAGGCTAGATTTTAAATAGGAAAGGACTAATTGTTAAATACCCAATTAAATAGATAAATAATTGATAAAAATAGCTAATACTTACATAAAAATGAAATTGATGCTAAATAGGTGAAAATAAAGTAATTAACTAATATTTAAAATATAAATGACTAATTATTGAATTAGAAGGGTATAAAATGTACAATTAGGCTATAATTGCAAAAATTATTGTAATTATGGCCAAACAATGCCAAATTGGCTAATTTGTGAAATAATCAGATCCTAATAGGATTAAAAATGATATATTGAGCTAGGAAATATTTTGAAGTTATTTATAATATAATTTATGAATAATTATTTAATATAAAGTACTGAATAAATTAGAAAAGAAATTAATAAAAATATGGAAAATTATGGGAAAATACCAATTATTATAAAAAGTGATTTTGAAGGTAAGTATGGAAAATTTAAAATAATTTGAGGAAAAATTGGGTATCAAAACCATATCTGCACCATGTGGAGGAATTGCGAAAGAGGTTCACGAAGATAGAATTTCAGCACGTCCCCAGAATTCTGAACGAGTTCGCCGATGCATTGGCCACTCTATCATCCATGATACAGCATCCAGATAAGAATTTTATTGATCCTATTCCAGTGAAGGTCCATATCCAGCGATCCTACCATGCCCATGTTGAAGAGGAAGTAGACGGAAAACCATGGTTCCACGACATCAAGGAATACCTAACAAAGGGAGAATACCCGGAGCTTGCAAATCATACTTAGAAACGCACGCTTCGGAAATTGTCCAATAGTTTCTTTCATAGTGGAGGAATCCTATGCAGGAGAACTCCTGATTTAGGATTATTGAGATGTGTTGATGCAAAGGAAGCATCCAAACTACTGGAAGAGATACTGTTGGGACATGTGGCCCATATATGAATGGCTTCGTCTTGGCAAGAAGATACTCAGGGTCGGTTATTTCTGGATGACCCTAGAAACAGACTGCATCCAGTATGTCCGGAAATTCTACCGATGTCAGGTACATGCAGATATGATAAAGGTACCTCCAAATGAACTCAATGCAACAAGCTCACCTTGGTCGTTCGCCGCCTGGGGAATGGAGGTCATTGGACCAATCGAGCTTACCGCCTCCAACGGACACAGGTTCATCTTGGTAGCAATTGATTACTTCACTAAATGGGTCGAACCAGCATCCTACAAAGAAGTGACTAAGAAAGTCGTGGCAGACTTTTTCTGCGACCGTATTTTTTGTCGATTCGGATTCCAGAGTCAATCATCACCGACAATGGTTCCAATCTCAACAGTGACATGATGCAAGATATGTGCGAGACTTTCAAGATCAAACACAAGAATTCCACAGCCTACAGACTGAGATGAATAAAGTTGTAGAAGCCGCTAACAAGAACATCAAGAAGATACTGAGGAACATGATAGAAAAGCACAAGCAGTGGCATGAGAAGTTATCATTTACTTTACTGGGATATTGCACCACAGTCCGCACGTCAACTGGGGCAACTCTTTACTTGATGGTTTATGGTACAGAAGTTTTCATTCCTGCCGAAGTTGAGATTCCTTCCTTAAGAATCATACAAGAAGCTGAGCTCAGCGATGCAGAGTGGGTAAAGATCCAATATGAGCAACTAGCCCTCATATACGGGAAAAGGATGAATGCAGTATGTCATGGGAAGCTTTATCAGAATAGAATGACCCGAGCTTTCAAAAAAAGGGTCAAGACAAGACAGTTCACACTGGGGCAGCTGGTGTTGAAGAAAATCTTTCCACAACAAGATGAAGCCAAACAGAAATTCTCTCCCAACTAGCAAGGTTCGTATATAGTTCACCGAGTACTGACAGGAGGAGCTCTTATACTTGCAGAAATGGACGGAGAAGTCTGGCCGAAGCCAATCAATTCAGATGTTGTCAAACGCTATTATGTATAATCTTTATGCTTTATCAATGATGTAAATTGAACTACGCCTGACCTGATTCCCGTTTGAGAGGGGATACGTAGGCAGCCTTATGGAACAGTCACAATTCAATAAATAAAAAAAACATTTTCCCTGCAATTGGAAATTGGGCAGAATTTTGAGGAGGACCCTCAAAATTCCGAAGCAAGTTCAGTCGATCGTCGCATGTGCAATAGTCAGAAGCATCAACCCATCAAACTGGGGCAGAATTTTGAGGAGGGCCCTCAAAATTCCGTAGCATGAGAGGTTGCAATGTCTCAAACCGTGTCACGATCGTTGGTTCATCTAAACCATTTTAAAATATATGTTTATACTATATCTTTACAAATCATGCATACTTACTCTTGAAAACAGCTTTGTTTAGCAAATGCTACCCCGGTGATATGAACAGGATCATCAGACCAAGCGTACAAATCAAGCAAATCCAGCGAGGATACGAACCAACCTTCCCCATTTACGGAACTCACGATTTTTCTTTGGATGCAGGCACAAAGGTTGTAAAAGCCAAAAATTTACTGTCCGCCCAAAGGAAAAACATTGTTCAAAGATACGATTCTCAAAGCCATCGCACCTGCCGACATTCGCTATCAGCACAAACAAACACTGCTCCATAGTTACAATGCTCACAATGATCACAATACCTCAATCTACTACCAGATAAAAAACTCTACTGTTATTTATTTAACTCTCTGCATAAGGCTAACTTTCTGCCTTCCCCTTGCATAAGGCTACCATCCTACCTTCCGTTTGCATGAGACTAAGCTCTGTCTCCATCTGCATGAGGTTAAGCTCTACCTCCATTTGCATAAGGCTAACTTTCTGCCTTCCACTTGCATAAGGCTAACTTTCTTCCTTCCTCTGCATAAGGCTAACTTTATACCTTCATCTCCATAAGGCTACCTTTCTGCCTTCCATATGCATAAGGCTACCTTCCTGCCTTCCGTTTGCATGAGACTAAGCTCTGTCTCCATATTCATAAGGCTACCTTTGTGCCTTCCATTTCCATAAGGCTAACTTTCTGCCTTCCTCTGTATAAGGCTACCTTTTTGCCTTCCATTTGCATAAGGCTACCTTTCTGCCTTCCTACCTGCATGAGGCTAAGCTCTGCCTCCAATTTACTTTTTCATCGAGACTAAGCGTTATCTCTCAAGCACTATGTACTTCGCTTTTCTTTCGGGCTAAGCTTTGCCCTTCAACTTGCAAGACTAAGCTTTGTCTTGTCAGCATCATATTACTGCATTTCATGGGCTGAAATATCGCCAACCTGTCCAAAGGCGTCATCGTTCGGAGGCACCATTTTCATGGCCCGAGAACATCATGTTATGGCCTGAGGATCTCTCTCAATTTTGCATATCATTATTCAAAGGCGTCATCGTTTGGAGGCACCATCTTCATGGCCCGAGAACATCATTTCATGGCCTGCGAATCCTTCATCCAAACAATTCATGGCCCAGGACATCATGGTCTAAGGACGTCATCCTTAACCGTCCGAAGACAACATTCATAATCCGACGGGAACTTACATCATGTTTAAATTTACGCACAATATACGCTTGTATTGCTTTATTCGCAGGTAACCCGGCAAGCGACGGCTATCCTAGCAGGAGCGGTCCCGCTCCGGTTCTCCTAACCATTCTTGTAAATCATTCACTCATACAGCCCTAGACGTTGCGTCCGTTCTTGTAATAACTCCATCGGTATACTTCGTCGATGGGTCCGAAAGTACATACGGCCTGATTTTTGTAAAACCAGGGATATGTAGGCAACTCAGAAGCTAGGGTGCGGCGTAAATCCCCGAATAGTTTCACTCGGTCAAAATTGGCCATCATATCTTTACCCGACAACTCTTTCATCCTTCCCGGGTAAAGAGGGGCAGCTGTTAATACCCAGTTTTTCCTCAAAATATTTTTAATTTGCATATATACCTTCAAAATCATGCTTTCATCGCAATTGGTATTTTTCTATAATTTTCCTATATTTTTATTAATTTATTTTAATTTATCTAGCATTTTATTTCCAATAGATAATTACAAATTTGCATTACAAATGATTTCAAAAACATTTCTTGATTTAATATATTATTTTTGGTCCTATTAAGACAAAAATATTTCACGATTAGCCAAATTGGCATTTTTTGGCTATAATTGCAATAACTTTGCAATTATAGCCTAATCATATGTTCTATACTATTGTTTATCCAGTAATTAGTCATTTTATATTTTAAATACTAAGGAATCATTTTAATTTATTTTCTAAGCATCAATTTCATTTTTATACAATTAGTAGCTATTTTTATGAATTGTTTTATTTAATTTAATTAGGTATTTAATAGTTAGCCACCCTTATTTTAATTATAGCGCAAAAAAATAGCATAACCCCTAACCCAATTACATAACCCAACAGACCCCCCAAGCCCAAACCTAAGCTACCCGGCCCAGTTATGAATTAATCTCGATCGTTGATCAAAATTGATCAACGGTCTAGATTCCTCCTTCCATAATTAAACCTTAAGACTACCCTCCCCCCTCTATCATTTTCCCCTCACTCACTCAGCCGTCTCGGCTCTCTCTCTCTCAACTCTCTCGTCTCTTCAACACCCTCCGCTAAACCCGGCCCCTTCTCCGGCCGTCGCCTTGCTGGAAAGCATGGTGGTTTCACCACCCACAGCCTCATGGCTCCCTCCTTAACGTGTGTCACTTCTCTTGAAGCCCTCAAGTGAACCAGATGCGGTTCACTCACCTCTTATGATCTCATGCCATTTTTTCCGGCCATCCATGGTCATCCGAGTAAGATCTTACCAATTTCCGGTTAAAACCTGTGACTTTTGAGATTTTTCTTCTCCTCTATGGATTCTCTCTTTGAAGCCCTAACTTCTAAACTTCCGATTTTTCTAGATCTGTAACAGATCTATGCATATTAGGAGTTCTTTTGATGTTTTCCCACAAGATTTCCTTTTTCCTAAACGATTCTTCATTTTTCAAACTAGGATTTTTTAAATCCTTTTTAAAATAGTACTCTTTCTAAATTTTTAGCATTATTTTATGATTTTTACCATGTTTAAACATTACTTGAGCTTTTCCCTTTTGTTTGAGTCATTTTGATAGAAACCCCCAAATTTCCTGATTTCAATCTGTAATTCTGAGTCTATTTTGCGATAATGTTTTACCTGTTCTAGTACGACTGCTTCGCTTTCATGAGTACTTTGTGATTTCTTGTGATATTTGCTCTATGCTTGCTATTAGGGTTTCTGACCCTTCGTTACTTCTGCCTAAATCATGTTTATTTCGCTAAGTCCTTTAATTATTTGTTGTGATCTATGTGAATCCCTAACTTTGTGTGATTAGGGTTTCTGAGTTCGCCTAATGTGTGTTTATTCCGCTTAAATCAGTACTATTTTCCACCTTGAATCTTCGACAATTGTGATTAGTAATTTACTAATTTTTACACAATATTCTCTACTGATTTCAAGTATCTCCTTACATGTGTGATATTCTCCTTGATTGATGTTGATTTCCTGTGATTTGAGTCTCACTCGAGGCTTTCTTGTTGATTTCCAGAATTTCCTGCCTTATTTCTATGAATAATTTTGTCAAATTAATTCACATGTGCTTTCCTTAATTGGAATATTCTGAACTTAGCCTTTATTACATGCCTTATACTTTTACTATGCTGAAATTTATTTCCTTATATGCCTCATATGGTGCCTTTCCTTATTGATCACATGTCTCTTACTTTTACTATGTTGAAATTACCTTATTGATTACATGTTTATTACCATTTGAAATTTAACCCCTTAATTAGGGGAAGCACTTAAACTGATTTTGCGATTGACTGATTATGCTTCCTTATTTACTGCTCGACTATGGACTTTACCTTATTTCTGCTTCATTTATGCTTTCTTTTGTAATGACCCGGACGGTCATTTTGAGCTCTAGCGCGTCGTTCAGTGGTTTGAAGTCATGAGCAGCTTTGTTTCAGATATTATGACTTGTAGGTGTGGTCGGAAATGAATTTCGGGAAGTTCGGAGTCAAATTGGAAAGAAAATTCTCATTTCAAAAGCCTTAAGTTGGAAGAATCGACTAAGACTGGAATTTGGAGAAAATGACCTCGGAATCATGATTTGAAGGTTCCAGCAGGTTTGTATGATGATTTTGGACTGGGGCGTATGCCCGGATCAGATTTTGGATAACCCGGGAGCGTTTCGGCGTATATTGTGGAAGTCGGCATTTTTGAAGGAATTTCCTAAGTTTGGCTTGAAGTGCATTTCAGTGCTATTGATGTCCGTTTGGGATTTCGAGTCTGGGAATAGCTTCGTATGCTGATTCTGGAGTTGGGAGCGCGATCGGAAGTGAATTCGGGCGTCCGTAGGTTATTTTGAAGCCATTTGGCTAAAGATAGAACTTTGAAGGTTTTTGAGAAATCCGACCGGAAGTGGAAATTTTGATATCGGGGTCGTAATATGATTCCGAAAGTTGGAACAGGTACGTAATGCTGAATATGACTTGTGTGCAAAATTTGGGGTCAATCGGAGGTGATTTGACAGGTTTCGGCATCGAATGTAGAAGTTAAAAATTTCTAAGTTCATAAAGATTGAATTGGAGAGCGATTCATTGTTTCGATGTTATTTGATATGATTTGAGGCCTCGAGAAAGTCCACATTATGTTTTGGAACAGGTTGGTGAAATTGGACAGGGTCTTAGGGGCCTCGCGTGGATTCCGGGTGGTTAACGGATCAAATTTGGAGTTTGAAGAAGGGTTGAAGTTGTCTTCATCTAGTGTGACCGCACCTGCGAGGCTTTGGCCGCAGGTGCGGTTTTGACACTGGAGGTGCGGGAGTTTGGGCGCACCTACGTAAGCGCAGGAGCGAGATGGGGACCGCAGGTGAGGAAATGAGCTTGGGCAAACTGTTTTAAAAATGGGAATTTTGTCATTTCTTCTCCTATTTTCATTTGGTATGGGCGATTGTGGAGAGCGCAAGGAGGAATTTTCATCAAGGATCACAAGGTAAGTTATTCCAACTCATTTTTGAGTTAAATGCATGGTCTAGGTACGGATTTGATAATGGGAATTTTGTGGAAAATATGAAATTTTGAAGAAAACCTAGAATTCGGTATTTTGGATTTTTTCCACGAATTGAGCATGAATATTTGAGTAAATTGTATGTTTGATTTAGTAAGACTATGGGTAGAGTTTATCTTCGGGAAATTTCACGATCCGGGCACGCGGGCCAGGGGCATTTTGGTCAATTCTTTGAGCGGAGTTGGGAGATTATATAATTTGAATTTTTAACAAGTATTAGAGAATATTTTCATTGGTTTGGCGTTATTTGGCTAGTTTTGGGACGTTGTGCATCAATTAGAATCATCGGAAGGACTTGGAAGACGGTTATGGAATTTCGGAGCGAGGTAAGTCTCTTTTCTAACTTTGTGAGGGGGAATTGTACCCATAGGTGAACTAAATAAATATATGCTTTATTTGTGGGGGCTACGTACGCACGAGGTGACGGGAGTCCGTGCGTAGCTACTAATATGCTTATGTACGGGTAGCCTAGAACCTACTAGCACGCCTTACGTTTTGTACATGTGATCCTGCCAATAATATTAGACTGATAATGCTATTGAATTGGTAATTTATTTCCTAAGAAGGCTAGAGTGTACCTTTCTTAATCATTTAGAAAGAGAATTGATTCCTCTGTGGTTAATTGTCTTTCTAATAAAGTTATATTATTGAATATTTTTAAACTTGGCAAATGAGTTTCAAAACAAAGATTTAATTGCTATTTTTCGTGTTCGTTTAAGGAGAATTTTACCACTTTCCTGGGTAACTGCTTTCTTAATAAAAATGTAGACTCATTGTGTAAATATGTGTATCTATGGGTGCCTGAGTCGCATGTATGATTCGCGAGCAGAATAACCCTGTATTTATGTATAACTGTGTCGCATGATCGATTCGCGAGCGGGGCAGATAGATGCATCTATGGTTCGATCCATTCGACCCTCGGCAGTGCACATTTATTATTGTTGGTCCGCGCCGTTCGACCCTCGGCATTGTTTGCGCATGATATTTGCTGCGTACTCCTTGTGATCTTTGAACTTCTTTCTGGCCTGGGTTTTATGAGATTTCCAACTGAAATGACATAGGTTTTAAAGTTGGAAAATAAATGTGAGAAGAATTTGTTGTTTCATATCATTACTTGTTAAACCTTCTGTGATATTCATGCTCAGTGTCTCCCTTTATCCTTATTAAATCGACTTCTAGCAAGTGTCTAATTCGACCTCTCGTCACTACCTCTCTGAGGTTAGGCGGGATACTTACTGAGTACTCGTTGTTTTCGTACTCATGCTACACTTGTTGTGCATTTTTATTGCACAGGTACCCTCACAGCATTGTGGTGGACTTGGAGACTTAGACGAGCTGCATCACCCGGAGACAACCCGCAGCCGGCAGAATCTTCCTCTATGTATTGTATTTTCATTTTCAAAGCCCATGTCCAGCTTGTATTTTGGACAGGCGTGGTAGTATTTGTACAAATTCTTAGAAGTTCGCTCATGCACTTGTGACACCGGGTTCTGAGATATGTTTGGGATGTATCTTATAAAAATTAATGGAATATTAGACTATCGTAATTACTTAAGCAGATTTTATTCAGTTACTATGTAATAAAGTGAGAGGTAATGATCTCGAAAATGTTAAAACAGGAATTAAACTCAACTATTAGATAATTGGCTTGCCTGACAGTGGTGTCCGGCGCCATCACGACTTTAATAGAATTTTGGGTCGTGACAACATGGTATCAGGCACTCGGGCCCGAGGGCATTTTGGTCAATTCTTTGAGCGGAGTTGGGAGTTTATATAATTTGAATTGATAACAAGTATTAGAGTATATTTTCATTGGTTTGTCGTTATTTGGCTAGTTTTAGGACGTTTTGCATCAATTGGAGTCATCGAAAGGACTTGGAAGTCGGTTATGGAATTTCGGAGCGAGGTAAGTCTCCTTTCTAACTTTGTGAGGGGGAATTGTACCCATAGGTGAACTAAATAAATATATGCTTTATTTGTGGGGGCTACGTACGCACAAGGTGAAAGGAGTCCGTACGTAGCTACTAATATGCTTATGTCCGGGTAGCCTAGGACCCACTAGCACGCCTTACGTGTTGTACATGTGATCCTGCCAATAATATTAGACTGATAATGTTATTGAATTGGTAATTTATTTCCTAAGAAGGCTAGAGTGTACCTTTCTTAATCATTTAGAAAGAGAATTGATTCCTCTGTGGTTAATTGTCTTTCTGATAAAGTTATATTATTGAATATTTTTAAACTTGGCAAATGAGTTTCAAAACAAAGATTTAATTGCTATTTTTCGTGTTCGTTTAAGGAGAATTTTACCACTTTTCTGGGTAACTGCTTTCTTAATAAAAATGTGGACTCATTGTGTGAATATGTATATCTATGGGTGCCTGAGTCGCATGTATGATTCGCGAGTAGGATAACCCTGTATTTATGTATAACCGCGTCGCATCATCGATTCGCGAGCGGGGAAGATAGATGCATCTATGGTTCGAACAGTTACACCCTCGGCAGTGCACATTTATTATTGTTGGTCCGCGTCGTTCGACCCTCGGCATTGTTTGCGCGTGATATTTGCTGCGTACTCCTTGTGATCTTTGAACTTCTTTCTTGCCTGGGTTTTATGAGATTTCCAACTGAAATGACATAGGTTTTAAAGATGGAAAAGAAAGGTGAGAAGAAGTTGTTGTTTCCTATCATTACTTGTTAAACCTTCTATGATATTCATGCTCAGTGGCTCCCTTTATCCTTATTAAATCGACTTCTAGCAAGTGTTTAATTCGACCTCTCGTCACTACCTCTCTGAGGTTAGGCGGGATACTTACTGAGTACTCGTTGTTTTCGTACTCATGCTACACTTGTTGTGCATTTTTATTGCACAGGTACCCTCACAGCATTGTGGTGGACTTGGAGACTTAGACGAGCTGCATCACTCGGAGACGACCCGCAGCCGGCAGAGTCTTCCTCAATGTATTGTATTTTCATTTTCAAAGTCCTTGTCCAACTTGTATTTCGGACAGGCGTGGTAGTATTTGTAAAAATTCTTAGAAGTTCGCTCATGCACTTGTCACACCGGGTTCTGGGATATGTATGGGATGTATCTGATAAAAAAAATGGAATATTAGACTATCATAATTACTTAAGCGGATTTTATTCAGTTACTATGTAATAAAGTGAGAGATAATGATCTCGAAAATGTTAAAATAGGAATTAAACTCAACTATTAGATAATTGGCTTGCCTGACAGTGGTGTCCGGCACCATCACGACTTAAATAGAATTTTGGGTCGTGACAACATGGTATCAGGCACTCGGGCCCGAGGGCATTTTGGTCAATTCATTGAGCGGAGTTTGGAGTTTATATAATTTGAATTTTTAACAAGTAATAGAGTATATTTTCATTGGTTTGCCATTATTTGGATAATTTTGGGACGTTGTGCATCAATTGGAGTCATCAGAAGGACTTGGAAGCCGGTTATGGAATTTCAGAGCGAGGTAAGTTTCCTTTCTAACTTTGTGAGGGGGAATTGTCCCCACAGGTGAACTAAATGAATATATGCTTTATTTGCGGGTTCTACGTACGCACGAGGTGACGGGAGTCCGTGCGTAGCTACTAATATGCTTATGTCCGGGTAGCCTCGGACCCACTAGCACGCCTTACGTGTTGTACATGTGATCCTGCCAATAATATTAGACTGATAATGTTGTTGAATTGGTAATTTATTTCCTAAGAAGGCTAGAGTGTACCTTACTTAATCATTTAGAAAGAAAATTGATTCCTCCGTGGTTAATTGTGTTCCTGATAAAGTTATATTATTGAATATTATTAAACTTGGCAAATGAGTTTCAAAACAAAGATTTAAATGCTATTTTTCGTGTTCCTTTAAGGAGAATTTTACCACTTTCCTCGGTAACTGCTTTCTTGATAAAAATGTGGACTCATTGTGTGAATATGTGTATCTATGGGTGCCAGAGTCGCATGTATAATTCGCGAGCAGGATAACCCTGTATTTATGTATAACCACGTCGCATGATCGATTCGCGAGCTGGGCAGATAGATGCATCTATGGTTCGAGCCGTTCGACCCTCGGCAGTGCACATTTAGTATTGTTGGTCCGCATCGTTCGACCCTCGACATTGTTTGCGCGTGATATTTGCTGCGTACTTCTAGTGATCTTTGAATTGCTTACTGGCCTGGGTTTTATGAGATTTGCAACTGAAATGACGAAGGTTTTATAGTTGTAAAAGAAATGTGAGAAGAAGTTGTTGTTTCCTATCATTACTTGTTAAACCTTCTGCGATATTCATGATTAGTGTCTCCCTTTATCCTTATTAAATCGACTTCTAGCAAGTGTCTAATTCGACCTCTCGTCACTACCTCTCTGAGGTTAGGCGGTTTACTTACTGAGTACACGTTGTTTTCGTACTCATGCTACACTTGCTGCGCATTTTTATTGCACATGTACCCTTTCAGCATTGTGGTGGACTTGGAGACTTAGACGAGCTGCATCACCCGGAGATGACCCGCAACCGGCAGAGTCTTCCTCTATGTATTGTATTTTCATTTTCAAAGTCCTTGTCTAACTTGTATTTCGGACAGGCATGGTAGTATTTGTACAAATTCTTAGAAGTTCGCTCATTCACTTGTGACACCGGGTTCTGGGATATGTTTGGGATGTATCTTATTAAAAAATGGAATATTAGACTATCGTAATTACTTAAGCAGATTTTATTCAGTAAGTATGTAATAAAGTGAGAGGTAATGATCTCGAAAATGTTAAAACAGGAATTAAACTCAACTATTAGATAATTGGCTTGCCTGACAGTGGTGTCCGGCGCCATCACGGCCTTAATAAAATTTTGGGTCATGACAACATGGTATCAGCCACGCGGGCCCGAGGGCATTTTGGTCAATTCTTTGAGCGGAGTTTGGATTTTATATAATTTGAATTGTTAACAAGTATTAGAGTATATGTTCATTGGTTTGCCGTTATTTGGCTAGTTTTGGGACGTTGTGCATCAATTGGAGTCATCGGAAGGACTTGGAAGCCGGTTATGGAATTTCGGAGCGAGGTAAGTCTCCTTTCTAACTTTGTGAGGGAGAATTTTCCCCATAGGTGAACTAAATGAATATATGCTTTATTTTCGGGTTCTACGTACGCACGAGGTGATGGAAGTCTGTGCGTAGCTACTAATATGCTTTTGTTCGGGTAGCCTAGGACCCACTAGCACGCCTTACGTGTTGTACATTTGATCCTGCCAATAATATTAGACTGATAATGCTATTGAATTGGTAATTTATTTCCTAAGAAGGCTAGAGTGTACCTTTATTAATCATTTAAAAAGAGAATTGATTCCTCTGTGGTTAATTGTGTTCCTAATAAAGTTATATTATTGAATATTATTAAACTTGGCAAATGAGTTTCAAAACAAAGATTTAAATGCTATTTTTCGTGTTCCTTTAAGGAGAATTTTACCACTTTCCTGGGTAACTGATTTCTTGATAAAATTGTGGACTCATTGTGTGAATATGCGTATCTATGGGTGCCTGAGTCGCATGTATTATTCGCGAGCAGGATAACCCGGTATTTATGTATAACTGCTTCGCATGATCAATTCGCGAGCGGGGCAGATAGATGCATCTATGGTTCGAGCCGTTCGACCCTCGGCAGTGCATGTTACACTTGCTGCGCATTTTTATTGCACAGGTACCCTCACAACATTATGGTGGACTTGGAGACTTAGACGAGCTGCATCACCCAGAGACGACCCGCAACCGGCAGAGTCTTCCTCTATGTATTGTATTTTCATTTTCAAAGTCCTTGTCCAACTTGTATTTCGGACAGGCGTGGTAGTATTTGTACAAATTCTTAGAAGTTCGTTCATGCACTTGTGACACCGGGTTCTGGGATATGTTTGGGATGTATCTTATAAAAAATGGAATATTAGACTATCGTAATTACTTAAGCAGATTTGATTCAGTTACTATGTAACAAAAGTGGGAGGTAATGATGTCGAAAATGTTAAAACATGATTTAAACTCAACTATTAGATAATTGGCTCTTCTGACAGTGGTGTCTGGCGCCATCACGACCTTAATAGAATTTTGGGTCGTGACATCTTTAGACTCGTGGCATATTACAATTTGTGCTATATGATGTTTAGTTTCCATGTAGTCCTTAAATGCATGTTGTACCTTACCCCTTTTAGGACTTCTTTGATTTTGAACTTATGTGTCACTTTGCTTACTGTGTACCTGCCCCTATATGCTTCACACATGTCCCTGACCCCTCATTCCCCTGCTTGTGATTGTTAAACCTATTCTTGTTCTTGTTTCTTGTCCTATGTGTATTGTTGTGATTTTGAGACTCTGATTGTCCTACCCCTTTTCCTTTCAAACTGTTTTCACTAAAGTAAAACTCTTCTGTTGTTCTTCAAAGTTTATTTCAAACCAATCTATTTTCAAAAGTTGTTTTCCTACTTAATCTTTTCAAAACTATGTCAAGCACTCTTACTTTACTCTTATATACTTAAGTTCTTCCCCTCTAATGTGTGACTGCTTTGGGATCCCTTTGAGATCCCTCTGAACTCTGATGCATTAGAGCTGGACTTTCCACACTGCATTTATTCATTATGGTTATGAAAATCTGGGTGTGAGCACTGCCCGGGATCCCTTGAGGTCCTTAGGGAACTCTGACACACCCGGATTATATGAAAGGCTGTGAAACCTACTGGCATTGAGAATTCTGGAGATCTTGGGCCTAATTGTAGGCTCCCTATAGTATAACTTCTTCTTTTTCTTATTCATTTATGTAATTCATGCAAATGGTCTGCAATATTTATTTGTAAACAACTATTGGGGACGGATAATGAAAAGGGAAGGGTAACTATGCATACTAAAGGGTAGAAATCATGTCTTTAGGTTTACATTTCTATTTGCGCAATAGAACTCATGTTTAGGACTCATGCATTAGAAATCATGCTTTTTAGGTTTCATGTCTACTGCTTCAGCATACCATTTTGATACTACTCTTATATCATTTAGAAATCTTGTGCTAGGATAAACATATTAATACGGATCATTGTTCATGCAATCATGTCTCATCATGCTATGCACAATTAGATATCCTATTCTAGGATAAACAACATTAACAAACTATCACTTGTGTATGTCCGTAAACCATGCTCAACACTATGACTACTTTGCATTTAAACAACCTGTTTTTACTACATCTCTACTTGTGCATTAGATATCACGTTATTGGATCTTATTCGTTCAATTATACCTAACTTAACTACTGATACATGAAAATGGTATAAAACAACTTCACTCAGTTTCTCTAAAACAACTGGCAATAATTATGTGCTTTGCAACACCTAGAACAGCATGTTTAGGTAACAATTTACAATAGTTTCTCTAATAATTCTGGTAATTAGTATACATTGTCCCCCCGCCTAGTCAAGCCTTAGGTAATTAAATTTTTAAGACTGGAAATCTACCTCTTTGTGCATGCTGCCTAAATTTTAACAGGTTTTAAAATTAATAGGCAAACTGATTAGGACCCGTCTCTGAGTTGTGAAAATAAATCTGCATATCTGCTTATATTCTGAATTCACCTAGACACCATGTCTTAGGGTTCTATTTAACAATACTGCCCTTATTTGTGTTTGAGTCGTGTTGTTTATGTGCATTGTCTGTGGAGGTAAACTTGAGCTTATTATCTGCTCTTCTCTATTTCTATTTGTTGAAGTCCTATATGTTTTGCTTGTTGCCTTTGTATTTTTCCTTTAAACCTGAGGGTCTTCCTAGAACTGCCCTTATAGGTAGAGGTCCTAAACTCCTCCAGGGCCATTAAGAAGGGACGGGTAACAGCACGCAATAGAGGTCGCTGACCAACAATCGCTTTAATAACCGCTAAGGGGTGGGAAGGGTAGATATGGATATGATGACCGGTGCGCTAATACCACATGTAGCCCCTCTTTGAGGAGTGATTACCGGGTATTGTACTGATGTGATTCATATGACAAACAACCTAGGACTCCCATATCCTTTGTATACAGGTTTAGATTATAATTCTTTCAAAACAATATTTAGATATTAAATATTTCTCAAACTCTTGTGATGCATGTGTGCTTAGGCTGCGAATCTTTCGAAACTCTTTACTTGTTTAAACATTAATTGCATATTTGTTACTTTCTTAAATTCACAAAGTTGTTTGGCCAGGAACCACAGTTGTGGACTCCGAGGGGTGCCTAACACCTTCCCCTTGGAATAATTTCAAGCCCTTACCCTTTATCTAGTTATCTAAATCTTGTTTGTAAATGACCCTAAATAGGTGCCCTAACGCACCTTAATTCGTTAGGTGGCGACTCTTCGAATCCTTGCATACCCCTTTCCCAAAGGAAACAAGTTGTACCAATAATGTCAAAACCCCGACTAATCTGAAAGGGGAGTTAAAGGGGCGCGACAGAGGTGAAACATATTAGGAGTGAAAACAGCTTGGAAACATTCTACAAAAAAAGGTTCAGCAAAAACCAGCAAGTAGAAACACAGTCACAAGTTTCATATTGCCCAAATTCAACTCAGTTTGTTAATTAATTCTGGGTGAACATATGGCATGCTGAGAACAAACAATTACACAAAGGGAACATGGGTTGGGAGCACAGGAAGCCTGAATCAGGAGCACATAGGAAGAAGGTGATAGTAAAGCATACTAGTTAATAGGGACATAGAGCATGCAGGGATAGATTAGCATTCTAAAATAACCAAGTCCACAATAACATACTAACTTAGAGTCTGGACAGGAACTGCATAGGTCTAACAGCCATACTCATGCTAAAGTAGTTATGCTAACATACAAGCAATAGACAGTAAAACATAGAAGCTAAATGTAGGAATGGTCATGCTAGAGAGGACAGGGGTTACACAGAATTAGTCACGCCACTTGAAGTCAATTAGACAAAATAGGAGTCTGAGACACAAAGTGAGCATGCTGGTTGAATGCAGTAAATAGGAAAGACTGAAATACTCAAATCTAAGTACACATGTTGATTAAAACAATAAACAAGAAAGAGTGAAACTTAAACATGCTGATCAAAGTAGTAAACGAGAAAGAATATAGAATTAAGTACATAAGCAATTAGACTAGTACACAAGAGACATGGACATTAACAGAAATAGAGCATCAGAGAATCATATAGGTTCAAACTTTATAATGACATTAGATATAGAAACATACCATTTAAGGGAATCAAAAAAAAAGTAAAGTAGGCAGGATTCAACAGGCTAGCCTTGGCTTCCAGCCGGCTAGACAAGCAATATGCACAATCGGCAGAGAGATGAGAATAAAGTATGTGTGTAAGTGTGTGTTTCTATGAATTGTTGTTCGTGTATTGAATAAGCGAAATGAGAGTGTATATATATAACACTTAGAGGATAAAATAAATAAGGTAAAGGAAATCACAGTTCAATCAATTAAAATCAATCAACCAATTATGGAATCAATTCCAATAGAGAAATTCGGGAAAGACCCCTTTAATGGGGGAGAGTCAGTTAACGGTTAGAACTGGGGTTCAACTTAAGGTAATAAATCAATACCATACCATATAGGGAGTCAGTAAAATCCCAAACCATACTGATAATTAATTAAGGCAAGTAAAATTAATCAAGGTCACAAATAAGGAAACAAGTAAAAATCCCAGCAAACACTGATTTTAAAAGGACAATCGTGCGAACCCTTAATAGCAATCAATCAGTAAAAATCCCAAAGTATACTGATTTTAACAAGAAAGATTGTTCAAATCCCTAACAGAAATTAATCAAGTAAAAATCCCAAAGAATACTGATTTTTAACAAGGAAAATTATTCAAATTCCTAAATAGAATCTGTTAATATGACTGGTCCACAAAATAAACATAATAACGGAAAAGAATGAAGAAATCTGTGTTACCATCAAAACATCTAGGGTTCGAGCATATACACGAGAATCAGACAAGATAGTGAAAAATAATTAATTTAAACATTGAAAGTAAAAAAAAAACTTTGAAGAAAAGTCTGGAACGAACCCTAATTTCTGAAAGAGTGAATAAAATCGAAGCAGTTAACTAAATCAAAAAAAATTCAAGGGAAAACACCTGATAATACTCGAATCAGTTCAGATCTAAAAAGATCTGAACAGATTCGAAGAGTAGTGAAGCTAGGGTTTTCAAATAACAGTAGAGATAAAAGAACTTGGTCAAAAAACTATGGAATCGCACTAAAAATGAGAGGAAACCAATACTGACAAACGAGAATGGCCCTATACAGGCCATTAAACAAGTTCAGACAAGAACTAGGTTGTATCTCCATGAGATTCTTCTAAGGATCCATGAAATCAAACAGCCAGGAGGCGTTAAAGGATGGTAATGGTCGGAGAATACTCAGAATCTTCATAGATAGGAGCTTTTTGCCGGTGACGGCGATTAGGGTTAGGGGTGAGTCGAGAGAGGATTGGAGAGGTTAGGAAAACCAATTACGGCAGAAATGAAAGAGTGAGCGGGGGTTAGGGTTGGTTAGAGATTAAAAAGGTAAGTTTTATTGTGGACCGTTGATCTAAAAGATCAACGGCCACGATTAAACGGGGTTATTGGATCGGACAGGTATAGGTTGGGCCTGGGGTGAATTGGGCTAGTTATTTTAAGGGGTTTGGGCTAATATTGAAGGGTTAGGTCCGAAAAATTAAAGAAATTAAAGAGGGCTATTTTTTAAATGCCCAATTAATTGATAAAAATAATTAATAGATTAGAAAAATGATTTTCACTCTTAGAAATGTTTTAAAACAATTACTCAGTATTTTAAAAAATACAAAAATCTATTTTCTGGTAAAATAATGTAATAATGCATACATGGGCTATAATTGCAAATTATAGCAATTATAACAAAAAATGCAAATGTGGCTACTTAATATAAATATAAATAGTAAAATCAAGCCATGAAATTGTTATAAAGTCATTTGTAATTCATTTAATGATTATTTATATAATAAAATACTGAGATAGATTAATTAAAAATCCTTAAAAATTCAGAAATTATGGAAAAATATTGATTGATGCTAATGCACTATTTTGAAGATAGATATGCATTTAAAAAATAGTATAGGGAAAAATTGGGTATCAACACTACCTACCAACGCCTGGTAAATAAAATGTTCGAAGAGAAAATAGGTAAGTCAATGGAAGTATATATTGATGATATGCTAGTTAAGTCCCTGCGCGCAGAGGACCATTTGACACATTTGCAGGAAACATTCAAGATACTAAGAAAATACAACATGAAGCTCAACCCCGAGAAATGAGCTTTCGGGGTCGGCTCGGGCAAGTTCCTCAGTTTTATGGTGTCAAATCGAGATCAACCTCGATAAAATCAAGTCAATCAAAGACATCACAGTCCTGGACAGTGTAAAGGCCGTGCAAAGGCTGACAGGACGGATAGCCGTCGTAGGCCGATTCATTTCGAGGTCGAGACTCAGCTTGCATACTGGGTTAAAAAGAAGAACTATTTCGCTTGAACCCCAGAATGTCAACAGGGGTTGGAAGAATTGAAGAGGTACTTCTCGAGTCCACCATTGCTTCATACTCCAAAAACAGACGAACAACTCTACCTATACTTAGCAGTCTCAGAAATCGCGGCAAGTGGTGTCCTAGTTCGAGAAGAGCAAGGTACGCAATTTCCTGTTTATTATGTAAGTCGAACTCTTGGTGAAACAGAAATTCGATATCCACACTTAGAAAAATTGGCACTTGCTATAATAAGCGCCTCTAGGAAGCTAAAATCGTATTTTCAATGTCACCCAATACGTGTAATAATGACTTACCCTCTTCGTAATGTTTTACATAAGCCCGACCGTTTGGCTGATTGGCCAAATGGGACATCGAACTCATTGGGTATGATATCGAATATCAACCCTGAACGTCCATCAAGTCTCAAATTTTAGCATATTTCGTGGCCGACTTCACGCCAGCCCTCGTCCCGAGGTCGAAAGGAACTTTTGTTAAAATCGGGTACATCATCAGGGGTATGGACCCTTCTTACATACGGCGCTTCGAATGTGAAAGGGTCCGAGCTAAGCATCATTTTGAAGCCGCCCACGGGCAAAATAATTAGGAAATCTATCAAAACCTCTGAGTTGACTAACAATGAGGCCGAGTACGAGGCCATGATTGCAGGTCTCAAACTAGATAAAAGCTTGGGAGCGGAAGTCATCGAGGCCAAATGTGACTCCTTATTGGTAGTAAACCAAGTCAACAGAACCTTCGAGGTTCGAGAGGATCGAATGCAAAGGTATCTAGATAAATTGCAGGTAACATTACATCGTTTTAAAGAATGGACTTTGCAGCATGTACCTCGAGAGCAAAACAGCGAGGCCAACGCTCTTGCAAACCTAGGATCATCAATCGAGGATGACGAAATCAGCTTGGGGACTGTCTTTCAACTCTTGAAGTCGGTGATAGAAGAAGCCCATGCCAAAATAATTTTGACAAGCCTAACATGGGATTGGAGGAATAAATATATTGAGTATTTGAAAAACGGAAAGCTCCCATTGGACCCTAAGGAATCAAGGACTTTACGAACAAAAGTTTCTCCATTCACATTGGCTGAAGTTAGAACATTATACAGAAGGACGTTCGATGGACCATTGGCAGTATGCTTGGACCAGGGGGCACCGATTATGTCCTGCGAGAAGTGTTGATACCCAATTTTTCCTCAAATTATTTTTAATTTGCATATATACCTTCAAAATCAGTTTTTATAATAATTGGTATTTTTCCATAATTTTCTCATATTTTTATCAATTTATTTCTAATTTATCCAGTACTTTTAGATCTAATAATTAATCATAAATTGCATTACAAATAGTTTCAAAATATTTCTTGGTTTAATATATCATTTTTTATCCTATTAGGATTTAATTATTTTACAAATTACCCATGTTGGCATTATTTGGCTATAATTGCAATAACTTTGCAATTATAGCTTAACTATATATTTTGTGCTATTTTTTATCAAATAATTAGTCATTTGAATTTTAAATACTGATTAATTACTTTAATTTCATCTACTAAGCATCAATTTCATTTTTTATAATTATTAACCATTTTTATTAATTATTTATCTATTTTAAATGGGTATTTAACAAATAGCCACTTTTAATCCTAATTTTAGCCTAATCTACCCGGACTACTCGGACCCCAACCCAATTAATTATCCCAACACATCAGGCCCAGCCAACCCGACCCAATCCCCCATTTAATCTGAGTCGTTGATTATTTCAAATCAACGGCCCAGATTAATCCCTACCATAATTAATCCTAAACGACTACCCCCCCCCCCCCCCCCCTCCGATGAACTATGTCTCTCTTCTCCGGCTACCTCTCTTGCCGGAAACCATGAGGTCTCACCCCTTCTAGCCTATGTCTCTTCCTATGCCGTCTTGACACTACCTTGAGGTCTTCAAGTGAACATGGAGCGGTTCAACTCCCACCTATGGCCTTTCATGCCATTTTCGGCCATCTACGGTCGTGCGAGTAAGATCTCTTCATTTTTTGCTAGAACTAGTGGTTCTTTAGACGATTTTTCTTCTCTTTGGGTTGTCTCCATGAAACCCTAACTACTATCTCTTGGTTTCTTTAGATACGTAATAGATCTTGGCATATCACGGGCTATTTTGATGTTTTCCTTAAAGATGTTCCGTTTTCCCTAAAACGATTCTTCATCTTCAAACTAGGGTTGCATAACCCCTTTTTAAAACGGTTTTCCTATGATTTTAAGTGTTATCCTAGGATTTCTACTGTGTTTTAGCGATTTATTTAAGCCTATCTCTTTATCTGAGTTGTTGTGTTAAAATCCTAATTTTAAGTCCTAAACCTTGAGTTCCTGATTTTGTCTCTGATAATATGTTTGCATATGTGCTTGCGTCTCATGAGCTTTATGATTCTCTGAAACTTTACCCTATGGTGTTCATCTATGTCTCTTATTTTCTTGCTTTTCCCGCTTACATCAATGTTTACTCTGTAATTCATGTGAATCCCTAATTTCGTATGATTTTACTCTATTGTGATTACTAGGGTTTTGGATTTTCTGACTATTATCTATTTAATTCGTGTTAATTTCATTAAGTTGATGTTATCCTTATTCGAATCCCTGATTCCCTGGGATTAGTGTCCTTTACTGATCTCCTATGGTAATACATTACTGATTTTGACCCATGAGTTATTCACTTGCCTTATTTGATTGATTCTACTGTTAATCGATTCTTATAGACCTTTCCTTAATTAGATTTTCTGAACCTAGACTAATTATTTGTTCTATATGCTGAAATTATTTCCCTGTGTAGTATTCCAGTCATACATGATACTTTCCCTAATTGGTGCTAATTTCCTGTGATTTGAATCTCGCTCGAGGATTTCCTATTGATTTTCAGAATTTCCTGCCTTATTTCGATCAATAATTCTGTCAAACTAATTCACACATGCTTTCCTTAATTAGAGTATTCTGAACTTAGCCCCTATTACATGTCTTATACTTTGTTGAAATTTATTTCCTTATGTGTTACCATCAGTCTATATGATTTCCTTTCCTTATGTTATCATTGTTTGTATCCGTTTGAATATTGACTCCTTTAAAGGGAGTACTGATATAAATGTGATTCTAATTGATGTGCACTTCCACAATTTTGTTGAACTATCATTTGTTACCTTATTTTCTGCCTATTTTCAAAACTATAAGTACCTTCACTCTTTCATTAAGATACAAACGAATTCACTGGTTCAATAACTCTCTCTCTCTACTAAAACTTCCTGCTCTCTTCTCTCTTCTTTGTGCTACTTGTTACTGTTAGCCGGCTGCAAACCAAGGCTAACTATTGTGCTCCTACCTTACTTTGTGCTTACTGTCTTCTTCACTTCACTGGTATGTTCTGATTTTTAATCCTAGTTCCCAAATCAATATGTTTATTTTGCTACTTCAATTCATTATGTTTCTTATATGCTTCTATCTACTGTTTTGTTGTTAGACATGTAATTAAAACCTTGTGCTCCATCTAGCATGTTGAGTTATGCTTTATTTTCATAATCAGCATGTCTATATGTATTTGAAACTTGTTTCTATGTGAATCCCTCTATGCCTATGTTTGTACACTAGCTTTGGTTAAGGCATGCCCCTACTGGTATTACCTTAAGCTATTTGATGTTGTTACTATGTTGTATCCCAATTCCCTGAACCCCTTAGGAACTTCTGATTGTGTACCTACGCATACCTCTGCCTACTACATGCTTGCTCTCACATGCTCTATACTTGTCCCTCAAATCCCATTACCCGGTTGTTGAATTTTTTCTCGGTTCCTTGTTCCTTGTGTGATGTTTGTTTGGATCTTGAGTTTGGTGTTGTTTTGATTACTCTGCTCTTTCAAAATGTCTCATTGGTTAAACTTTCTGTTATAAAATCATTTCAATCAAGTCTTTTTTTTTTCAAAACTGTTTTCTTACTCAATTTTTTCAAAACTATGTCAAGCACTCTCACTCTACTCTTAGACCCCTTAAGTTCTGCCGCTTTTGTGTGAGAATTGCTTTGGGACCCTTGATCTCCCTCTGAACTTTGACACACTAAGGTTGGCCCTTCCGCACTGCACTTACTCTACTATGGCTATGAAATATGGGTGTGAGCACTGCCCGGGATCCCTTGAGGTCCTTAGGGAACTCTGGCACACCCGGATTATGAGAAAGGCTGTGAAATACCACTTGGCATTGAGGATATGGAGGTTTGGGCCTATATTGTAGGCTCCCTATAGTTAGCTTCTTATTTTTCCTATTCCAGTTTTGCAATTCATACCCAATGGTCTATAATAATTATTTGTAAACAACTCTAGGGTTAGATAGTGAAAAGGGGAGGGTAATATGTATGTTGTAGTGTAGCTAAGGGTAGAAACCATGCTCATAATCCTGTTCTAGAACAAATAACATTAAAAACTGTCACTTATGCCCATTCTAAAACTATGCATAATGCCATGATCTTGTATGTATTTAGAGACCCTGCTTTAGTGCTTTTGAACGTGCATCATTCTGCATTAGATATCATGTTCTAGGATCACACTCGCTTAATTACACCCAGTTTAAACACAGACGCATAGAAGAGTATGAAACAGTCACCTCGCTCTAACAACTGGTAATTAACTCCTCTATATTCTACAGACACTTAGAACTGCATGCCCTTAGGAATAACAACCTAAAACTGTCAACACCTATGATGATTGTCATATATGATCCTACGCCTAGGCAAGCCTTAGGTAATCAACCTAAAAATAATAAAAAACTGGAACTGTCCTCCTGTGATTACTGTCTAATTATCAGCAGGCATAAAATCAATAGGCAAGCTGATTAGGACTTCCTCTCTGAGTTATGCAATAAATATGTTTCTCTATTGTTATCACTTAGATACCATGTTTTAGGATCTGAATTTAAACCAAGACCTTAATTGCGTTTAAGTCATGCTGATTCTGTGCACAATTTGTGGAGGTACTTGGGCCTTTCCTGTTTATGTGTTACCCCTATCTGTAGTTCTATTTGTTTTTCTATATGTCGCCTTAGTATTTTACCTTTAAAACCTGAGGGTCTGCCTAGAACCCTCTTTATAGGCTACAAGTCCTAAACTCCTCTAGGACTAATAGGAAGGGACGGGTAACAGCATGCAATAGAGTTCGTGACCAACACTCGCTTTAGTTACCTTCACGGGGTGGGAAAGGGTAGATATGGATATGATGATCGGTGCGCTAATACCACGTGTAGACCCTCATCGAGGAGTATCATACCGGGTATTGCATTGATGTGATCTATATTACAAACAAACCTAGGATACTTGTACTCTATATACATGCTTAGACTATAATTCTTTTCAAAATCTATCTTCCTATTAACTGTTTTCAAACATATGTGTACTTAGACTAAAATCCCCACTATTTGAACCATATTTGTTTACTTGCTAGTTATATGAAATTCACAAATGCTATTTGGCCGGGAATGACACTTGTGGATCCTGAGGGGTGCCTAACACCTTCCCCTTAGGATAATTTCAAGCCCTTACCATGTCTCTGGTTATCAAACGTAGTTGTAAATAAACCCCTAGTAGGTGCCCTAACGCACCTTAAAATCGTTAGGTGGCAACTCTTCAAAATATGCAAACCCCTTTCCCAAAAGGAATGAGTTGTCCCAACCAATGTCATAAACCTTTTTAAACCGGCCCCGAAAGGAGTGCTTGGGGAAAAAGGGGGCGCGACAGCATGGTTACTCTACTGGGGATTTTAGGCTTTTACCATTTCAAGTTGCTTTGTGAATTTGTACCTCTTCCTATGTGCAATTACTTGTTTATTTCCTCTAAGCCTTTAATTTTCTTCAAAAGTAACTGACGTATCTTTCTGGTTTCCTTCCTTTCTAACCGTTTTAAATTACAAACTGTTGTATTTGTTGCTTTCATAACGTGCAAATACGTGACTACATGTTTACTGTTTATTGCATTATTCATGATCCAACATTCATACTCCACTCGTGCTAAACAAAATCCTATAGCAACGTTTGATGAGTGGTTGTGCCCTTCCTATATCATTACCTCCTAAATTCGGAAAGGCTTATTTGCGGTAAAACTAGTCGATCAGCGGTGCAGTCGACGGTTCCGTACTTTTCCCCCTTGAGTTTTCCGCTCAAGGGTACCCGTCTAAAACCCCATAGAAACCTTACTCCGTTATACTGTTGCATGCATCGTGGTCAAACCTAGCCAGGCTAACGTGTTGTCCACACAATAGCCTTTAAGATAGCCTTGTCCAAAATCCACTGGGTTTCCATAAACCCAAACGGACATCATCACGTTTTGTGCATTTATTTGGAGAATTAAATGCTTCATGTTAATCATTGATGTTAAATAGTCGAGTCTGGTGGGGGTCAGGGCCTAACCTTATTTGCCTTGCATAAATATGAGGGACAAAGTCCCCAGATTCGGCATGGTCACCAACATCCACCCAAAATTGCTGAGTTGGTGGGAAGATCTGCACTTTAGTGAAAACACCCTCGTCAAGAAATATCTGGGTAATCGTCGTCCCTCCTGGATATCCAGCCTAATAACATGAGCTGAGGGGATCGAAGGTGGACATGCATACCTACTGCTAGGACTTCGCGAGTTGGGGAAGCTGTTCGAAGGAATCCAGGATGTCGATTCTGGGGAAGGACCTTCTGGGACAAAGTAGTTAGGAATTTCTTTTCTTTTCGCTTATTAATGTAATAAGGCCAATGGCCATTAGTGACTTTACTTCTTGTTTATTTAGTGTCATTTTGGGATTCGTCTATTTTTATCAATGAAATGAGGCATTTAGCATTTTAAGTTCTCCAAATCAATTTGTCGCTAGGCCTACCTCAAGCACAAAGAGGTTCCCAATTTAGGACGCGTTTTACATTCCCGCACTATGTGTTTAAATACTGCAATACCTTTCATAAACCTTGGTTACCTTTTGTTTTTGTTTTGTTTTCTTTATTTTATTATTCCCCTCCCCAAAGGTTAGTTCGTGCACTCTGGCATCATCTTCCTATCTCACAAGATCCAGGGGCCCTCTGCCCTCTCCTTCTCTTAGTCCTCCCAAAGGCAAGAACAAAGGCAAGAAGAAATTGGAAGATTTAAGCAACATCAGAAAGGAGAACACTAAACGGTTAGAGGCCACTGATGGACAGGGTATTCGGGTTCCAAACGAGAACATGTCGCAACTTGAACAAAAGTTGTTGAAATTCCAAGAAGGGCTTGATCAGGTTTAAAATTCGGCAAACCTGTCATTCACCCTCAGCATCCCAGACGTCAACCTCCCCAATGCCCAAAATCCTACACCTCCTCAAAATATCCCAAAACAGCAGAATCATCCCGCAGCTCACCATCACGCCACTCCACCAAATAACCAGACCCTCCCGACACAATGTAACACCTGTCATACCCCAAAGAACACTCTGCTACTTATCCCGGAACCTCATAACTCCACAAATGACCATTTTCATACCCATGAACCAGGACACCATAACAATCCTATCTACGTGGAGACCATGCCACACTCCACTCCACCTATCTCATATACACCTGAGTCTGATGAAAAGGATCTGCTTATCAGGAATTTGGTCGAGGAACTTAAGAAGCTGACCAGTCGGGTTCAAGGCGTTGAGGGAAGAAGGGGTGTCGAAGGGCTGAACTATGAAGACCTCTGCATACAGCCCGATGTCGAACTGCCTGAGGGGTACAAACCTCCTAAGTTGGAAATGTTTGATGGTACAAGTGATCCAAGGGTCCATCTGAGGACCTACTGTGACAAGCTGGTTGGAGTGGGGGAAAATTAGAGGATCTGCATGAAGCTGTTCATGAGGAGCTTGAAAGGAGATGCATTGTCTTGGTATATTAGCCAAGATCCCAAGAAGTAGTCAAATTAGGTGAGCATGGCATCTGACTTCATGGATAGGTTCAGATTTAATACGGAGAACGCACCAGACGTGTTCTACATCTAGAATTTGAAGAATAAGCCCACGGAAACATTTCGCGAATATGCTACTCGCTGGAGGTCTGAAGCTCCTAAGGTCAGTCCCGCTTTAGAGGAAGAACAAATGAATAATTTCTTTGTCCGGGCTCAAGACCTGCAATACTATGAGTGATTGATGGTGATTGAAAACCACAAGTTCTCCGACATAATCAAATTGGGTGAAAGGATCGAGGAAGGTATTAAAAGTGGCATTGTCACAAATTTCGAAGCCTTGCAAGCTACGAATAAGGCTTTACAGTCCAGTGGTGTGTCCAAGAAAAGGGACGTAGGAGCCGTGATGGTTGCACAGAGAACCAAGTCTCCCCTCAAATACCAAACTTACCCAACACCTCCACTCACATATCAGCCAACCCCAAATTACCAAGCACCCTCACCCTCACCCTCATACCAAGCTCCGCCACCAACTTATCAATCATCTCCACCACCTACATATCAACCTACTTCGCCCAGATACTCTCAACCCGCTCATGTTTACTACACTTACAACTCTCAGCCATCCCATTATCAATTACCCCCCCGCACGCCAAAACTTCCCGATACCTCGACCAAACTTTGATCGCAGACCTCCAAAACAATACACCGCCATCGCCGAACTTATCGACCAGCTGTATGAAAAGCTAAAAGTTATTGGTTATGTCACCCCCATCCCTACTGTGACCCCTAAGAACCCTTCCCAGTGGGCCAACCCACACAAGTCATGTGCATACCACTCTGGCATGAAGGGACACACCATCGATGAATGCCGCTCTCTGAAGGATAAGATACAATACTTGGTTGACAACAAGATCATTGTGGCAAAGGAATCCGTTCCAAACGTCCGCAACAATCCTATTCCAGACCATAAGGGAGGAGGCATCCATATGATTGAAATAGAAGACGACTGGGACCCCTAGGGGTCAATCGAGTTGATCGTAGAAGGCGATGACCCAAAGAAACCAGCGGTTACTCTCAACCCAATCATAGTCCAGATTCAGTCGTCTGAGGATGCTGAGTGTTGGAAATCCATAAGATCACCTTCCACGAGGATGAGTTGCCACCTGAAGGTCTAGGTCACAACAAAGCATTGCACATCACTGTGCAATGCGAAGACTATTTCATCACCAGAATTCTGATCGACGGAGGATCCAGTCTTAATATTTGTCCGTTGATAACACTCAAGAAATTGGGCAAAGGGCTGCATGAGATAAAAGATGGAGCAATCAATGTAAAGGCTTTCGATAGTTCTCAAAGGTCCACCATTGGTGAGATTAGTTTGTTTCTGCGGATGGGACCAACCTGGTTCGAGATTGACTTCCAAGTAATAGATGTACTGGCGTCCTATAACTTGCTATTAGGACGACCATGGATCCATGATGCTGGGGCCGTAGCATCAACCATGCATTAGGCAGTGAAGTTTGAATGGAACCATTAGGAAGTGATCATTCATGGCGATGGTAGCAACCCTATTTACAGGCGCCAGACTATTCCAGCAATCGAGGGAAGAAGGAATCTAGGTGGAGAGACTTATCACCATATCGAACGGGTCAATGCCATAGATAAGGAAAAATGGTGGGATAGCAAGATCGCAAGCATGATGAACTGGCGAGGGTATGAGCCAGGTAAAGGACTCGGCAAGAACTTCCAAGGGATCTCCAAACCCATAAAGCTCAAGAAACATGGCACCACTTTAGGCTTAGGATACGAGTACACTTGGGAAGAATTCAGGAGTTGGTCTCCACCATGGCGTGGTCCCTACTACCTACTGGAGCATCTGATACCGCACCTAGAGCATACTTTTCACCAGGCTCGCATTATTTATGGGACAGATGAAGAAGAAGCACTTACAGCATTGAGGAACTTATTCCTGGAGGACAGCGACATAGATTGTTGTGTTATTCTCGAGGAGGAGGGGGAGGAAAGCCCTTTCATTCAGGCCGTAAGAAGAGGGGCGTATCTCAAGAATTGGACCGTCAGAACAGCCAGAGCCCGACGAGCCTCGGGGTAGCAAGGCTAAAACAAGCATTTTTTATTGTTTTTACTAAATGATTTTCCTTTCGCACTTTTCAATTCCTGCAATAAGATCTTCAATGTTCAAAACATTTATTCAATTTATCAAAAGCACTTTTAAGTTTTATGATCAATATTTATTACTGTTGTTTTTCTTTCACTACTTTATCTATACAGCATTATTATTACTTGTCTTGATGAACCAATGATTGTGACATGCAACGAGACAACGCAACAAACGAACATTGAATCAGAAGAAGATGATATACCTGACGAGATTGTCAAAGAAATCAAGAATTTTGAGAACAGACCTAAGTCCAACCTGGACGAGACCGAAATTGTCAACTTGGGGAATTCAGAAAAGGTCAAGGAGACCTGTATTAGCATTCATTTGTTGCCATCAGAAAAGAAAGAATACACAGAATTTCTGAAGGAGTATGAGGAAATATTCGCCTGGTCGTACGATGACATGACCGGTCTAAGTACATCTATTGTGGATCACAAACTGCCAACCAATCCAATGTGTCTGCCAGTAAGGCAAAAACTCAGAAAGTTCAAGCCTGACATGAGCTTGAAAATTAAAGAAGAAGTCACCAAGAAGATCAACTCTAACGTTCTCCGGGTTGTGGAGTATCCAACATGGTTAGCTAACATCTTTCCAGTGCCAAAGAAAGATGGGAAGGTCAGAGTCTGTGTCGACTACCGGGATCTCAACCGGCCCAGTCTGAAAGTTGACTTCCCATTGCCTAACATACACATCCTGATTGACAATTGCGCCAAGCATGAGCTGCAGTCATTCGTGGATTGCTTCACTGGTTACCATCAGATCTGGATGGATGAGGAAGACGCTGAGAAAACGGCTTTCATTATGCCGTGGGAGCATACTGCTACAAGATGATGGCGTTCGGCCTCAAAAATGCAGGGGCCACCTATATGAGGGCTATGACCACTATCTTCCACGATATGATACACAAGGAGATTGAGGTATATGTGGATGATGTTATTATCAAATCCAAGAAAGCCACTGATCACATAGCATACTTGAGGAAGTTTTTCAATAAGTTGCGGAAATACAATCTGAAGCTGAATCCCATGAAGTGTGCATTCGGGGTTCCTGCCGGTAAGCTGCTCGGGCTCATTGTCAGCCGCCGAGGGATAGAATTGGATCCATCAAAGGTCAAATCCATTCAAGAATTACCACCGCCAAGGAACAAGAAAGATGTGATAAGTTTCTTGGGACGGCTTAACTACATCAGCTGGTTCATAGCACAGTCTACAGTCATATGTGATTCAATCTTCAAGATGCTAAAGAAGGACGACGCAACCAAGTCGATGATTGCCAAAGGGCCTTCGACAGAATTAAGGAATACCTGTCAACACCACCAGTCCTAGTGCCGCCTGAGCCAGGTAGACCTTTGTTACTCTACCTTGCAGTGTTAGATGAATCTTTCAGATGCATTCTGGGACAACATGATGAAACGGGAAGGAAGGAGCAAGCTATTTATTATCTCAGAAAGAATTTCACTCCGTACGAAGCTCAGTATTCACTATTGGAACGCACTTGTTGTGCTTTGACTTGGGTCACTCAAAAGTTGAGGCATTACTTCTATGCCTACACAACATATCTTATATTGAGAATGGATCCTTTAAAGTACATCTTTCAGAAACCCATGCCCACTGGCAAGCTGGCCAAGTGGAAAATCCTGTTGAGTGAGTTCGACATTGTCTATGTGACTCAGAAAGCAGTCAAGGGACAAGCACTGGCAAACCGCCTTGCTGAAAACCCTATGGATGGAGAATACGAACCCTTGAAAACATATTTTTCCGATGAAGAGGTATCATTCATAGGAGAAGATATTTCAGAGTCCTGTGACGGTTGGAGAATGTTCTTCGATGGAGAGAAAATTTTCAAAGGAGTCGGCACTGGGGCGGTCCTGATATAAGAAACTGGTCAGCACTATCCGGTATCTTCCAAACTCAGATTTCCTTGCACCAACAATATGGCGGAATATAAAGCCTGTATCTTAGGACTCAACATGGCCATTGACATGAACGTCCAGGAGTTGTTAGCAATTGGTGACTCAGATTTGCTGGTACATCAGGTACAAGGAGAATGGGCTACCAAGAATTCCAAGATACTGTTGTACATGTACCACGTGCAGGGATTAAGAAAGAGGTTCACGAAGATAGAATTTCGGCATGTCCCCAGGATCCAGAATGAGTTCGCTGATGCATTGGCTACTCTATCATCTATGATACAGCATCCAGACAAAAATTTCATTGATCCTATCCCAGTGAAGATCCATAACCAACCAGCTTACTGTGCCCATGTCGGAGAAGAGGCAGACAGAAAGCCTTGGTTTCATGATATCAAGGAATACTTGGCGAAAGGAGAGTACCCAGAACTTGCAAAGCATACTCAGAAAAGCACACTTCAGAGACTGTCCAACAACTCCTTTCACAGCGGGGCAATCATGTATAGGAAGACTCCCGATTTGGGACTATTAAGATGTGTCGACGCAAAGAAAGCATCGCTATTAGAAGAGATCCATGCTGGGACCTGCGGCCCGCATAAGAATGGTTTTGTTTTGGATAAGAAGATACTCAGAGATGGTTACTTATGGATGACTATGGAAACGGACTGCATCCAGTATGTCCGGAAATGCCACCGCTGTCAGATAGATGCAGACATGATAAAGGTACTTCCAAACAAGCTTAATGCCACAAGCTCACCGTGGCCGTTCGCCGCTTGGGGAATGGACGTTATTGGACCAATCGAGCTTGTCGCCTCCAATGGAAACAGGTTCATCCTAGTAGCCATCGACTATTTTACCAAATGGGTCTAAGCAGCATCCTACAAAGCAGTGACTAAGAAAGTCGTGACTGACTTTGTCCGCGACCGTGTTTTCTGCCGGTTCGGAATTACGGAATCAATCATTACCGACAATGGTTCCAATCTCAACAGTGACTTGATGAAAACTATGTGTGAGACTTTCAGAATCAAACACAAAAATTCCACGGCCTACCGACCTCAGATGAATGGAACTGTAGAAGCCGCCAATAAGAATATCAAGAAGATATTGAGGAAAATGATAAAGAAGCACAAGCAGTGGCACGAGAAGTTATCATTTTCTTTACTGGGATATCGTACTACGGTCCGCATAACAACCGGAGCAACCCCTTATGTGCTGGTTTATGGCACAGAAGTTGTTATTCCCGCCGAGGTAGAAATTCCTTCCCTAAGGATCGTACAAGAAGCTGAGCTCAGCGATGCAGAGTGGGTAAAGAACCGTTATGAGCAGCTGGCCTTCATAGACGGAAAAAGAATGAATGCAGTCTGTCATGGTCAACTTTATCATAATAGAATGTCCAGAGCCTTCAACAAGAGATTTAAGCCAAGACAGTTCACACTGGGGCAGCTGGTGTTGAAGAAGATCTTTCCCCATCAAGATGAAGCCAAAGGGAAATTCTCTCCCAACTATCAAGGTCCGTATATGGTTCACCGAGTGTTGACAAGAGGAGCTTTTATACTTGCATAAATGGACGGAGAAGTCTGGCCGAAGCCAATCAACTCAGATGCAGTCAAACGCTATTACGTGTAATATTTTATGCTTTATCAATGATGTAAACTGAACTACGCCTGACTTGATTCCCGTTTAAGAGGGGATACGTAGGCAGCCCTATGGGTTCGGTCACAATTCAATAAAGAATTCCATTTTTCCCTGCAATTGGAAACTGGGGCAGAATTTTAAGGAGGACCCTCAAAATTCTGAAGCAAGTTCAGCGGATTGCCGCACAAGCAGCCGCCAGAAACATAAACCCATCAAACTAGGGAAGAATTTTGAGGAGGACCCTCAAAATTCCGTAGCAAGAGAGGTTGCAATGTCTTGAACCACGTCACGGTCGTTGGTTCATCTAAAGTTATTTTAAATCATGCGTTTATGACATATTTTTATAAAATCATGAATACTTGTTCTTAAAACAGCTTTGTTTAGCAAACGCTACCCCAATGATACAGGCAGTATCATCAAATGGAGCCGGATTAGTCAAGCAAAGCCAACGGGGATACAAACTAACCTTACCCATCTACAAAACTCACAATTTTTTTTAGATGCAGGCACAAAGAATAAACACGCAGAAAAGCCACAAATTGCATCACAGTTGCAAATGTTAAGTTCGATGTCCACATAAAGAACGAGCATGTTCATAGTTACAATTTCTCGAAACCATCACACTTTGCCGACTGTTGCTATCAGCACAAACAAACAATGCTCCGTAGTCGCAATGATCACGACACCACAATCTACGATCAGCTAAGAACTTCTATTGTCATTTATTTAATCTTTGCATAAGGCTACCATTCTGCCTTCCGAGACTAAGAACTTTCTCCATCTACATCTGCATTTTTTTCATAAGGCTACCATTCTGCCTTCCGAGACTAAGCACTGTCTCTATCTGCATTTTTTCATAAGGCTACCATTCTGCCTTCCGAGTCTAAGCTCTACCTCCATCTTCATTCCATCTTGCATAAGGCTACCATTCTGCCTTCCGAGGTTAAGCTCTACCTCCATCTGTATTCCATCTTGCATAAGTCTACCTTTCTACCTTTCGAGACTAAGCACTGTCTCCATCTGCATTTTTGCATAAGGCTACCATTCTGCCTTCCGAGGTTAAGCTCTACCTCCATCTGCATTCCATCTTGCATAAGGCTACCATTCTGCCTTCCGAGACTAAGCACTGTCTCCATCTGTATTTGCATAAGGCTACCATTCTGCCTTCCATTTGCATAAGGCTACCATTCTGCCTTCCGAGGTTAAGCTCTACCTCCTTCTGCATTCGCATCTGCATAAGGCTATCAGTCTGCCTTCTGAGGTTAAGCTCTACCTCCATCTGCATTTGCATCTTTGCATAAGGCTACCATTCTGCCTTCCGAGACTAAGCATTGTCTCCATCTGCATCTGCATTCTTGCATAAGGCTACCATTCTGCCTTCCGAGACTAAGCACTATCTCCATCTGCATTTGCATAAGGCTATCATTCTTCCTTCCATCTTGCATAAGGCTACCATTCTGCCTTCCGAGGTTAAGCTCTACCTCCCTTTGCATAAGGCTATTTTTCTGCCTTCCGAGGCTAAGCTCTACCTCCAATTTACTTTTCGAGACTAAGCGTTGTCTCAAGCATTATTTACTTCACTTTCCTTTCGGACTAAGCTCTACCACCCTTTGCATAAGGCTACTTTTCTACCTTCTGAGGCTAAGCTCTGCCTCTAATTTACTTTTTGAGACTAAGTGTTGTCTCAAGCATTATTTACTTCACTTTTCTTTCGGACTAAGCTATGCCTTTTTAATTCGCAAGATTAAGCTCTGTCTTGTCAGCATCAAGCTACTGCATTTCTCGTGGGCTGAAATATCGCCAACTTATCCAAAGGCGTCATCGTTCGGAGGCACCATTTTCATGGCCCGAGAACACCATGCCATGTCCTGAGGATCTCTTTTAATTTTGCATATCATTATTCAAAGGCATCATGGTTCGGAGGCACCATCCTCATGGCCCAAGAACATCATTTCATGGCCTGCGAATCTTGCATCAAGCAATCCATGGCCCAGGACATCATGGTCCAAGGATGTCATCCTTAACCGTCCAAAGACAGCATTCATGGTCCGACGGGAACTTGCATCATGTTTAAATTTACGCACAATATATGCTTTTATCAATTATTTGCAGGTAATCCGACGAGCAACGGTCGTCCTGGCAGAAGCGGTCCCGCTCCAGTTCTCCTAACCATTCCCGTAAGTCGTTTAGTCATCCAACCATATATGTTGCGTCCGTCCTGGCAAAAACTTCATCGGTATACTTCGTTGATGGCTCCTGAACTACAAACGGCCTGATTCCTGTAGAACCAGAGATATGTAGGCAACTCAGAAACCAGGGTGCGGCCTAAATCTCTTCAAACCATTTTGCTCAGTCAAAATTGGCCCTCATATCTTTACCCGACAACTCTTCCATCCTTCCCGGGTAAAGAGGGGCAGCTGTTGATACCCAATTTTTCCTCAAATTATTTTTAATTTGCATATATACATTCAAAATCAGTTTTTATAACAATTGATAATTTTCCCATATTTTTATCAATTTATTTCTAATTTATCCAGTACTTTTATATCCAATAATTAATCATAAATTGAATTACAAATAGTTTCAAAATATTCCTTGGTTTAATATATCATTTTTTTTCCTATTAGGATTTAATTATTTAAAAAATTAGCCATATTGGCATTATTTGGCTATAATTGCAATAACTTTGCAATTATAGCTTAACTATATATTTTGTGCTATTTTTTACCAAATAATTAGTCATTTGTATTTTAAATACTAATTAATTACTTTAATTTCATCTACTAAGCATCAATTTCATTTTTATAATTATTAACCATTTTTATTAATTATTTATCTATTTTAAATGGGCATTTAACAAATAGCCACTTTTAATCCTAATTTTAGCCTAATCTACCCGGACCCCAACCCAATTAATTAGCCCAACACATCAGGCCCAGTCTTTAAAGCCTACCCGGCCCAATCCCCCATNATTGACACTACCTTGAGGTCTTCAAGTGAACCTGGAGCGGTTCAAATCCCACTTATGGCCTTTCATGCCATTTTTCGGCCATCTACGGTCGTCCGAGTAAGATCTCTTTATTTTTAACTAGAACCAGTGGTTCTTTAGCCGATTTTTCTTCTCTTTGGGTTGTCTCTATGAAACCCTAACTACTATAGCTTGGTTTCTTTAGCTACGTAATAGATCTTGGCATATTACGGGCTATTTTGATATTTTCCTTACAGATGTTTCGTTTTCCCTAAAACGATTCTTCATTTTCAAACTAGGGTTTCATAAACCCTTTTTTAAACGGTTTTCCTGTGATTTTTCAGTGTTATCCTAGGATTTCTACTGTGTTTTAGCGATTTATTTAAGTTTCTCTATTTATCTGAGGTGTTGTGTTAAAACCCTAGTCTTTAGTCCTAAACCTTGAGTTCCTGATTTTGTCTCTTATAATATGTTTGCATATGTGCTTACGTCTCAAGAGCTTTATGATTCTATGAAACTTTACCCTATGGTGTTCATCTATGTTTCTGATTTTCTTGCTTTTCCCGCTTACATCAATGTTTACTCTGTTCATGTGAATCCCTAATTTCGTATGATTTTACTCTACTATGATTACTAGCGTTTCAGATTTCTTGACTATTATCTATTTAATTCGTGTTAATTTCCTTTAGCTGATGTTATCCTTATTCGAATCCCTTATTCCCTGGGATTAGTGTCCTTCACTGATCTCCTATGGTAATACATTACTAATTTTGACCCATGAGTTATTCACTTGCCTTATTTGATTGCTTCTACTGTTAATCGATTCTTATAGACCTTTCCTCAATTAGATTTTCTGAACCTAGATTAATTACTTGTTCTATATGCTAAAATTATTTCCCAGTGTGGTATTCCAGTCATACATGATACTTTCCCTAATTGATGCTAATTTCCTGTGATTTGAATCTCGCTCGAGGATTTCTTGTTGATTTTTAGAATTTCCTGCCTTAAATCTATCAATAATTCTGTCAAAATTCACACATGCTTTCCTTAATTAGAGTATTATGAACTTAGCCCCTATTCAAGAAGAAACAACATTAAAAACTGTCACTTATGCCCATTCTGAAACTATACATAATTTCACAATCTTGTATGCATTTAGAGACCCTGCTTTAGTACTTCTGAACGTGCATCATTCTGCATTAGATATCATGTTCTAGGATCACACTCTCTTAATTACACCTAGTTTAAACACAGACGCATAGAAGAGTATGAAACAGTCACCCCGCTCTAACAACTGGCAATTAACTCCTGTATATTTTGCAGACACTTAGAACTGCATGACCTTATGAATAACAACCTAATGTCTATAAACTCCTCTGATGACTGTCATATATGATCCTATGCCTAGGCAAGCCTTAGCTAAGCAAACTAAAAATAAAAAATAAAAACTGGAACTGTCCTCCTGTGATTACTGTCTAATTATCAGCATGCATAAAATCAATTGGCAAGCTGATTAGGACTTCCTCTCTGAGTTATGCAATAAATTTGTTTCTCTATTGTTATCACTTAGATACCATGTTTTAGGATCTGAATTTAAACCAAGACCTTAACTGTGTTTGAGTCATGCTGATTCTGTGCATTATTTGTGGAGGTACTTGGGCCTTTCCTGTTTATGTGCTACCCCTATCTGCAACTCTATTTGTTTTTCTATATGTCGCCTTAGTATTTTACCTTTAAAATCTGAGGGCATGCCTAGAACCCCCTTTATAGGATAGAAGTTCTAAACTCCTCCGGGACTAATAGGAAGGGACGGGTAACAGCATGCAATAGAGGTCGTGACCAACACTCGCTTTAGTTACCTTCACGGGGTGGGAAAGGGTAGATATGGATATGATGACCCGTGCGCTAATACCACGTGTATCCCCTCATCGAGGAGTGTCATACCGGGTATTGCATTGATGTGATCCATATTAAAAACAAACCTAGGATACTTGTACTCTATATACATGCTTAGATTATAAGTCTTTTCAAAAGTTATCTTCCTATTAATTGTTTTCAAACATATGTGTACTTAGACTAAAATCCCCACTATTTGAACAATATTTGTTTACTTGCTAGTTGTATGAAATTCACAAATGCTATTTGGACGGGAACCACACTTGTGGATCCTGAGGGGTGCCTAACACCTTCCCCTTAGGATAATTGCAACCCCTTACCCTGTCTCTGGTTATCAAACGTAGTTATAAATGAACCCCTAGTAGGTGCCCTAATGCACCTTAAAATCGTTAGATGGAGACTCTTCAAAATATGCAAACCCCTTTCCCAAAAGGAATGAGTTGTCCCAACCAATGTCATAAACCCTTTTAAACTGACCCCGAAATGAGTGCTTGGGGAAAAAGGGGGCGCGACAAGAAGTTCACGAGGGTACTTCTGGGAACCACTCCGGTGCTGCATCACTACTTCACAAAATCATCAGAGCAGGGTATTATTGGGACAGTATGGAGAAAGACACTAAATAATTCGTTCGAAAATGTGGTAAGTGTCAAAGGTATGCACTAATGATCCACCAGCCCGGAGAGCAACTTCATTTAGTCATGTCCCCATGGCCATTTATGAAATGGGGTATGGATGTCGTCAGCCCTTTTTCATCGTCCCCAGGTAAAGCTAAGTTCATTTTATTTATGACTGACTATTTCTCTAAATGGGTTGAAGCACGGGCATTCGACAAAGTCCGAGAAAAGGAAGTTATAGACTTCATCTGGGATCACATCATTTACCGATTCGAGAGACCTGTCAAGATTGTATGCGACAATGGAAAACAGTTCATCGGCAGCAAAATAACAATGTTTCTTTAAGATCACAAAATAAAGAGGATCTTATCGACACCATATCATCCTAGTGAAAATGAACAGGCCGAATTGACAAAAAAGACTATCATTCAGCATCTGAAGAAAAGGTTAAACCACGCCAAGGGAAAATGGAGAGAAATTCTACCCCAAGTCCTTTGGTCATATCTAACAACGTCAAAATCCAGTACCGGGGCAAAACCATTCTCCTTAGTATACGACGTCGAAACCTTGATCCCGGTTGAAGTCGAAGAACCCAGCACCAAATTTCGATACACAACGGAAGAATCAAATCACGAGGCTATGAATACTAACCTCGAACTATTAGATGAGAAACGGGAACCCGCCCTTGTTCGAATGGACGCACAAAAACAATGCATCAAAAGGTATTATAATCGAAGGACCAACCTTCGCCACTTCAGAATAGGGGACTTGGTTCTAAGAAATGTCACCCTCAACACTCGAGACCCTAACGAAGGAAAACTCAACCCAAATTGGGAAGGACCATATCAAGTCCTGGATATCGTCGAAAAGGGATCTTACAAGCTAGGAATTATAAACGGCGAGCAACTACCAAATAATTGGAACATCTCACTCCTCAAGCGATATTATTGTTAAGGTATGACCTTCTCCTTTTTCATTTACATTTTACACTAACTTATTGTTCATGTGTTCGAGCGAAGATATAGAAGTTCTATTTAGGCGGGAGAATATTAGGACCTTAGAGCACGCGTTGCACTCTTTTTCCCTTTGACCGATTTTTGTCCCAAATGGGTTTTTCCGATAAGGTTTTTAACGAGGCAACCATTGTTCGTGCTGATTTAGAGTATCTGAGGTTTCTTTACAATTAACCTCGAATACTGGGGGGCATCACCCTCGGATGTTATATTTTCAAGGCAAATACTTCATGTCAACAAGGTCTCGATAGGAAAACTTTGTAATGCGCCAAACGGTCGAATGAACCGTGTCCGTATAGATTATTCTAGCCCTAATGGCAAAACATGTACGTATGTATGAACTATCGAAAGAAGTACTTTTTCTTACCAGATACCCTATGCCTTAATGAAAATTTCTACTTAGAAGTTCCACACTTATGATTTCTCGGGAAAACTGGCTCAAAGTCCAAGTACAACTACACCTTGAACGATCAACCCCATACTTAGGGACTACCGTCAAAAATCAACATGCTCGAACTATCAAACTTTGAAACCATAAGACCTCAAAGAGGCAACCCTCGATTTTATAGGCCAAGGCCACTACACTCGGGGATTAACACTTTGAACAAGTTCAAAGTGTTATTGGGGAAATAATCCCAAGAGGCGTACCAAAAGGCTACGGCCAAAATAACGCGGCATGGAGACGTCCGAATTCTACAATAAAAACATGCCTTCGAATTCTTTTGAAAACCGGTTAAAAAGGGCTACCCTCGGTAAAATAATCATAGGGCTTCGATATATCAGCCCTCGAAAAACCTTAAGAGGTATTGAGTTGTTTAAATACAAATTTGTGCTAAGGCATAAAAGGCAAAGGGGTCTCGATCAATATTAAACCCTCAAAAAAACCAATGGGTAAAAATCTCATGCTAAGGCATAACGAAATTCTTATAAAATCTCTAAGCCGAAAAGGGGAAAAAGCCATTCTTCTGAGGCCATATCGACCCGATTCAAAGAGCCTAAGGGCCATTACATTTTTGAGTTCGAGAATCCGTTCTCACTCAATTCAAACCTAAGGGTTTTACTACTTCGAGCTCGAGTAAAAACTCACTCGACTATAGTTCGAGAATCCATTCTCACTCAATTCAAACCTAAGGGTTCTATTACTTCGAGTAAAAACTCACTCGACTATAGTTCGAGAATCCATTCTCACTCAATTCAAACCTAAGGGTTCTATTACTTCGAGTAAAAACTCACTCAATTACGAAAGCTGTATTAGTGTGGCTTCAAACAAGTTACCCAAAAATCGAAGCCGCAAACATATTATTCAGGGCATAAAGTATGTCAAAATTTTACAAGGCGCAAAACAAATTTGAAATTATCACAAGGCAAAAATTGAGACAAAATTTGAAAGGAAGATATTATTATATATATATATATATATATATATTTGAACAAAAGTATTTACAAAGGGCCGACAGGGGTCATACACAAAAGAAAAATAAAATACAAGAGCCCTAGTTATCCTCGGGGGCAGCTTCCTCCTCGGGCCCCTCACCATTGTCGGGACCCGCTCTTGCTACCCTCATCGTCATCATCATCGTCGGAAGAGGCCAAAATCCTAGCATCAACTTCATGCATCTTTTCTTGAGCTATCTCCTCGGAAAGTTCAAAGCCCTGGGCATGAATCTCCTCGAGGGTCTCTCTCAGGGGTTGGAATTTTGCTAGCTCAACAGTCCATTGTGATCGATCGGTAGCCTCCCTCAATTGTACTTGATCATCCTCGGCGTCGGCCAAATATATGGCTACCGACTTGTCAGCCTAGATCTTTGCTTTTTCGGCCTCAGCTTGGGCCTTAGCAAGTTCAACCTCGAGTTCCTTGATCCTTTTGGCCTGAACCGAGCACTTCTCCCTAGCATTCCGAAGCTAGACTTCAGCCGATGACAATTGAGCCGAGGGAGTCTCTTTCTCCGCAGCAAAGCGATCCATGCCTTCCTTCCATTGATAGCAGCCAACTTTTGCTTGATCGATCTCCTTCCGGAATAGATCGATCTTCTCGGCCTTTTGCTGTAATTTGACATTGAAGCATTAGTTTCCACCTTTGAATCGAGTCCGTATTTTTACAAGAGAATTGTTACATGCTCGTTCAGCTCTGCTTCCTCTTTACAAGCTGTCACGACCCAAACTGGAGGATCATGACTAGTACCCGGGCCATACTTGCCGAACACCAA
>ML271331.1:7712-25781 GCA_005239495.1 Nicotiana undulata
AAACAGTCGGCACGTAATGTCCCCTCGTGCGACAAATAATAAAACAAAGCAACAATATAATGTGAAAGTCAACATTAAGAAGTCTCAAGTGCATGGAAATGCTCAATAAAATTCTATTGTCCCGGCAATGAGAAATCATCAATTACAAACTCAACAAATGCCCGACAAGGGTCTCAGCTATAACCAACCTCACATCAGAAATACAATTTCACAGTGTAAGACTCAACTGAAACAAATAACTTAATAACTCCCCACGTCATGAAACAACATCAAGGTGTCACTACTACTTCACCAATTACTCATAGTGCGGGGAATATTAAGAACACTGTAAGTTTCATCACCTCACGGGCATGCTGGACCCCAACATAGAGGCACTCGTCACCACGCCTATACGTTGGACATGAGTTACACATAGCAAATAAGACTCTATACCTAATCCCTCAAGCTGAGGTTAGGCCAAACACTTACCTCGGCTCCAAAAATGCAAGTCAAGCCTCAATCACAGCCTTCCCTCTCGAATCCAACTCCGAATCGGTAATATCTAGACATAATGGATTTATTAACATCAATAAGTACTCAATAAACCAATTCCCAAGCCTAATTATACATTTCCTACTATTCTTCCAAGAATACTAAAATTCGATCCCGGGCCCACATGTTCAGATTTTCGAAAATTCATGAAGGAATCAATTACCCTGAGTCTAAGGATCGAAGTTATGTGATTTATACAAGAATTCATGGCCTAACATGGAAAGTCACAAAATCCTCAAGAACCCTAAAATTACTACCTAATTCTATGATTTTTAGATGATTTAGTAGTGAATTTAACTAGGAATTAATGTTAAAACTAGAAGTTTATGGGGCTTAACTTACCTCTTACAGTGGGTGGTCGTGGGAGGTGCTGCCCAAACTCGGATGCTCTCTAATGGAGGTTGATGGTGGATAAAATGAAGAAAACCCGAAATTTTGGACATTTAAGAGGGGCTCCCAACAGGGGTTTCCGCACCTGTGACCTTAGGACCGCAGGTGCGGTCTCGCGCCTGCGAGAAATTGATCGCCCCTGCGGAAAAGGGTCTGGGACTCTAGGCTCGCACCTGCGGAGTTGGGAGCCGCACCAGCGGTCCCGCTCCTGCGGAGTTTGGATCGCCCCTGCGGAAGAGGACGCACTTGCGAAGGCCTGGACCGCTGGTGCGTTCCCGCACCTGCGGCTGGGCAACTGCACCTGCGGTCACACCAGCTGCTGTGCACCATCAGTGATTTTTGCTGGTTTTTGGCCTCGTGCGGGGTTCGGGAGGCACCTGGGCCCACCCGAGCCCCCGTCCAAATATACCAACAAGTCCCAAATCATTAAACGGACTTTCTCGAGCCCACAGAACACTCAACACAACGCTAAAACTAAAAATCACCCTCCAAAACCCCTGAATTCAAAACTTAAGAACTTTGATATTCTAGAATTCTATAACGATGCGCCGAACCGACCCATACAACTCGGAACGACTTCAAATTTTGCAGACAAGTCATAAATAACGTAGCAGAGCTATTCCCGACCTCGGAATTGCATTCGGACCTCGGTAACATAAAATCACATTCCTAACCAAATTTCTAGTTATATGAACATCCTCAAAACTTTACTAACTCCAAATCTCTCATTTTGATCCGAAATCCGTCAAATCAAGTCTGTTTTACACCAAATTTCAGAGATAGGACAAATAACATATAATAAACCTGTTCCGGGCTCCGGAACCGTAATACGGGCCCGGTAACACGACTTTAACATAATTACTCATTTTCAAAATCCTTTATTATTTCCAGAAAATAATTTTCTTTAAAAATTCATTTCTAGTGCTTGGGACCTCGGAATTCGATTCCGGGCATATGCCCAAGTCCCATATTTTTCTGCGGACCCTCCGGGACCGTCACATCACAGGTCCGGGTCCGTTTACCAAAAATGTTGACCAATGTCAACTTTATTCAATTATTCAATTCAAAAATTCCATTTTTATTGAATTTTCACATGGAAGCTTCCTGGCTACCTGCCCGGGCTGCGCATGCATATTGAGGTGAGATTAACAGAGGCTTTCGGGGCCTCAGAACATAGATTTAGTTGGAATTACTTAGGATGACCTTTTGGGTCATCACAATGAATGATGGGTCCTCGTTCAATTTATGAGTCATCACCTCTGGGGGTATACCTGTCATATCTGAATGGGACCAGGCAAAGAAATCTTCATTAGATTTCAAGTATTCAATTAACTTACCTCTCCTGGTCAGGCTTAACCTTGCTCCTACGTGGATTTTTTGTTCAGGCTTATGCTCAAACAGTGGAACAACTTCGAGCTCCTCAGTAGTTGTCTTTATGTTTTCAGTCTCTTCTGGTTCTTGAATAACAACATGTCTGGAATCCATGTATTTACGTTTTGATGCGACATCCGTGTCTTTATCGCTTGTTCCCGCATCTATTTGAGTTGCTCCTGCATCTTTTACTTCTTTCTCCGCGACTTTTTTATTCGAGTGCAATACTGAATTGATATTTCTCATAATTTGTTGATCTCCTCAAATCTGTTGGATTTCCCATTTTGAAGGGAATTTGATAACCTGATGTAGAGTAGATGGTACAACATCCATGTCATGAATCCATGGTCTTCCCATTATTACATTGTAGGCCATGTTTGTATCAATAACTTGAAACTTTGTTTCATTGACGACGCCTTCTGCATAAGTACTCAATGCAATTTCTACCTTTGTTATGGCAGTAGAGTTATCGAATCCGGATAAGGAACGTGCTTTTGGAATTATTTAGTCTCCCATTAGCATCTCTTCCACCACTCTAGTAGAATGATGTTAACTGAACTACATGGATCAATGAGTACTTCTCTCACGTTATTGTCATGTATAAGCAAAGATATTACCAGTGCGTCATTGTGTGGTATTAATAACCCATCTGCATCGTCAAATGTTATGCTATCAGCCTCAAAGGTTTCACGAATCCGTTTCCCGTGGGTTATTATGAACTTCGTTGTCTTTTTTGCTGCGGTATAGGTCATGCCGTTGACCTCCTCTCCTCCGTTTATCACATTTACTGTTCTTTTCGGAGACGGTGGTTTTGGGGGCTCCTGCATGTTCTTCATATATGCCTTCTTACCTTTTTCACTAAATAATTCAGTTAGATAGCCTTGTTTTAACAAATGTTCTACGTTACCTTGCAATAACCTACATTCTGATGTTCTGTGCCCGTGGTCGTTGTGAAATTCACACCAGAAGTTTGGGTTCCTTCTGTTTGGATTTGATCTCATTTCTTTGGGCCATCAAACTTTATCACCCATATTTCTTAATACTGTAACTAACTCGGAAGTACTTATATTGAAGTTACAGTCTCCAATTCTTGCATATGTGTTATTACCTCTATTTCGTTCATCTCGATCCTTTCTGGATCTTGATGACGATGAACTTGAATCTTAGTTCGACGGTTTGTGATCAGGCCAAGTGTTTTTAAATTTGTAACAAGCTTCTCGTCCCGAAGGTCCCATATAGGGCTCGTACCTGTTTTTACCAGTTCTTCTCTCTGATTCTGAGCGCCTAAAACTCGCCATGTCTTCTGTTTTTGATTGAGCTATGATATCTTCTTCAATTTGTAATTTAGTACTATACTTGTTATAAAAATCATTCCATGTTGTAGCTGGAAATTCACGTAAACTTTCTTTGACTCTCCTCGTGGCTTCAGAGCTTTTTTCGTTCAAGTTGCTTGTAAATGCCATAGTTGCCGAATTTTCAGGTACTCTTGGTAACATCATCCTTTCCCGTTGGAACCTGTCTACAAATTCAAGAAGCAACTACGCATCACCTTATTTTACTTTGAATATATCTTCCATTCTTTTCTCCACTTTTTGTGCATCGGAATGTGCTTTTATAAATGAATCTGCAAACTCAGCAAAAGAATCAATAGGATTTTCGGGTAAGAGAGAATACCACGTTAGTGCTCCTTTAGTAAGTGTTTCTCCAAACATTTTGACCAGCATAGACTCGATTTCCTACTTAGTTAAATCGTTGTCTTTTACTCCTGTGGTAAATGCAGTAACATGATCACGTGGATCAGTTGTCACGTCATATTTTGGTATATAAGGCACCTTAAATTTTTTGGGAATCGGCAAAAGTGCTTCACTTGGCTTCCATGGTTGTTGAGAGTATTTATCAATATCAATCCCCTTGATGACAGGTGGTACGCTAGGAATTTGTTCGATTCGATCATTTTGTTCCTTCACCTGTTTTTGCGTGGTTAGTATTAAAGATTGCAAATCTGCGTTATTAGACATACCTGGTCTTCCCTCAAGGGATTCATTTTGAGTGCCTCTACTTCCAGAATTAGCTAATCCAGACTGTGGATTTTCTATAGTTGCAGTGTTGTTTGGAGGAGGCGTAGGTGGTATAGTTGGTAGCCCCCTCACGAAATCTTGAAGAGTGTTATTCACGTATTCAGCAGTTATCTGCTTTATAGAGTCTTGCTCTCTTGTTTATTCGTTTCTGTCACGACCCGAAATCCCACCTCCAGGCCGTGATGGCGCCTAACGTTGCACCCGCTAGACCAACCAATATGTTAACCGAATTGATTTATTAACAAGTGAAAGTAATAAACACTGACTAGATAATTGTGATAAAATGCGGAAGCTTAACAAAATCTAAATAACAATAGCCAATAATGAAGAAATCCATTTAAGTACAAAACCCAGAAATGGAGTCACAATCTCACGAACCAGTCTAAGATTTAGCTAAAGACAACAATTTGAAATAAAGGGGTACATCTCTATGGAAATGCATAGATGACAGAATGAAAGATAGACAGTGACGCCGAGATCCACGAATGCTTGCGGAACTACCTCGGTGTCGTCTGGAATGGACTGAAGGATACTCCCTCTAACGATGTCCACCGGGTCCGGCTGCATAATCTGCACAATATAAAGAAGTGCAGGTGTAGCATCAGTACAACTGAACCCATGTACTGAGTAAGTGCCGAGCCTAACCTCGGCGAAGTAGTGACGAGGCTAGACACGACAAAAACAATTTACCTGTACAGTTCTATAGTATCTACCAAAGAAAATGGCAAGAAATAAGAAATTAAACATGGTAATACGGGGACAAGTAATGGGGTAACAAGTGAGAAAAGACTATGAATAACTGAACAAACAATAATGCAAAAGAATCAAGTCAACATGACATAATAACTCAAACAAGAATGTACACGTCATCACCCTTCGTGCTTTTACTCTCTTCCTCACAATGCAATGCGTAAATGAAAGCGATATGAATAATAGCACGGCATCACCCTTCGAGCTTTTACTCTCGTCCTCACAATGCAATGTATAAATGAAAGCAATGTAAATAATGGCACGACATCACCCTTCGTGCTTTTAATCTCTTCCTCACTATGCAATGTATAAATGAAAGCAATGTAAATAATGGCACGACATCACCCTTCATGCTTTTACTCTCTTCCTCACTATGAAATGTATAAAATGAATGATATGAATACACGTCATCACCCTTCATGCTTTACACTCTTCCTCGCCCAGATCAACAACAAATGACAACTTGGCAAGGAATTTAACAACATGTAATACAATTCAAAACCACCCAGCAAGGGGAAAACATCAACCAATATAATAATAATGCCTGACAAGGGACCCAGCTCTAATCAATCTCTTACAAGTATATAACTTAATGAATTGAGTCCTCGACTGGAATATCATATCACAAGTACTTAACGGATAATCTCAGCAATTCAACAACTTTCCAAAGGAAACTACTTCAAAACGCAATAAACATCGGAATAATAATAGGTAATTCACCAAATTAGACTCACGGGCATGCTGGACCAACAATGCATAGCTACTCGTCACCTCACCTATACATTGAACATGATAATACAAGTAGCACATATGACTCAATACCTATTCCCTCACTAAAGTTAGGCCAAACACTTACCTCGATGCCTCAAACACAATTTCAAGCCACAACTACCGCTTTACCTCTTAATTCCACCACCAACACGCTCATACCTAGCCACAAGTTACTTAAGTATATCAATAAATGCTAAATGAGTCAATTCTAGTGCATGGAAATGAGTTTTCTAAAGTTCTTCCCCAAAAGTAAAAAATTCGACCCCGGGCCTGCTTGGTCCAAATCCGAAATTCGGACCAAAACCTGATTACCCATTCACCCCCGAGCCCGGGTATATAATTGGTTTTGGAATCCGACCCCAAATTGAGGTCTAAATTCCCAAATTTCAATATTCTTAGGTTTTTCCCAAAATTCCCAATTTCCCCATGAAAACCCTAGATTCTAGGATAAAATTTTATAAAAAGAAGTTAAGGAGTAAAGAAATTGAGTTAGAAGTCACTTACCAATGTTTTTGAAGAAGAAAAAGTGTTTAGAAAATCGCCTCTTACGTTTTAGGGTTTTTGAAAAGTGGAAAATAGCTGAAAATCGCGTTATTTATAGCTACCTATGCCCAGGCCTGCACCGCGGTCCGCGGTAAGGCGACCGCGACCACGAAGGCCTCATTGCAGCTTCTTTGAAGTTCGACCACAGCTATTCAGCACTTCAGGTACGATGCTACGTCCTTTCGAGGACGAATGTTTGTTTTAGAGGGGGAGATTGTGATGACCCAAAAGGTCATCTTATGTAAATTTAATTATGACTGTGTGCCGAGGCCCTGAAAGCCTCCGTCAATCTCACCTCGATATGCGGGCCCAGCGCAGGCGCGTATCCAGAAAGCCTTTATGTGGAAACTTGATAAAGAGTTGAATTTATGATAATTAATTGAATAATGACTTTGGTCAACATTTTTGGTAAACGGACCTGGATCCGTGATCTGACGGTCCCGGAAGGTCCGTAGAAAAATATGGGACTTGGACGTATGCCCGGAATCGAATTTTGAGGACCCAAGTCCGAGAAATAAACTTTTAAAGAAAATTATTTTCTGAAAATAATAAAGGCTTATGAAAATGACCCTTGATGTGAAACCTGTGCTGCCGGGCCCGTATTATGGGTCCGGATCCCAGAACAGGTTCAATATGTGTTATTTAAGTTATTTGTGAAATTTGGTAAGAAACGGACTTGATTTGACGGGTTTCGGATCATAATGGGAAATTTAGAGATTTTTCGTAGAACTTGAAATTTGGTTTGGAATGTGATTTTATGCTACCGAGGTTCGAATGCAATTCCGAGACCGGGAATAGTTCCGTTATGTCATTTATGACTTGTTTGCAAAATTTGAAGTCATTCCGAGTAGTATAGACCCGTTCGGCGCAATGAAGTGAATTCTAGAATTATTAAGTTCTTAAGTTGATTCAATTCGGTTTCGGGGTTGAATTTTGAGTTTCGTTGTTAATTTTCATGTTTCGGAAGTTCGAGCGAGTTCGTATCATGAATACAGACTTGTTGATGTCTTTGAACGGGGTCCCGAGGGGCTCGGTTGAGTTTCGGACCCCTCGGAGTTAATTCCAAAATACCAAAATTTTTCTGTCTGGTTTTCTTCAGTGCGTTTGCAGGCAATCTGCTGCGATCGCACAAGAGGTTGGACCTGGGGTGGGAGAATGACCTGTGCGATCGCACAGGTCTATTCGCGATCGCACAGAGGTATGCTTGACTGGGCCCCTTTTGTTCTCCGCGATCGCAGCCCTCACCCCCGGCGATCGCACAAAGCTGCCTACCCCCCTGCTGCTACTCTCTGCGATCGCACTATACTTCTTGAGGGCCCTGGGCAAATTCCCTGTGCGAACGTACTGGCCCAGCTGCGATTGCATAGTACAAGCAGCTGGGCAGTGTATTTTAATACGGGACCCAACCCATTTTTCCTCCATTTCCATATTCCTCCTCAAGGTTTTTAGAGCAATTCAAGAGAGTGTTCCACCATTGTCATCAAAGTAAGTTAATTCCTTAGTTTTCATGATTTTAACATCAATTCCTAATGAAATTCCCTTCTAATTATCCTTAAAATTCATAGAAATTGATAGAAATTTAGGCATTTTGGGAAATTATGAATTACTCATTTTTGCCATGAATTCTAGCAAGGACTTGCATAATTATGACCCTTAGACTCTGGGTAATTGATTCCTTCGAGAATTTTCGAAATCCGAACGTGTGGGCCCGGGGTCGAAATTCTAAAAACCTTCAAGAATGCTTAATTTTAGGATTTCTTGTTAATTCTCCTTCTTGGAACTGAAATTGAATCAATTATACCATGTTTGGCTAGTTTTGAGCCGTCAAGAGTAGATTTTTGAGATTCGAGCGCATCCTTGATCCGAGGGGTGATATCATCACGAGGTGAGTCTCATTTCTAACCTTGTAAGAGGGAATTGTCTCCCTAGGTAACTTTAAATTCTATGTGTACTTGTTTGGGGGGCTACGTACGCACCAAGTGACGAGAGTCCGTACGTAGTGGCTATTATTGCTTTGTCCGGGTAGTTAGGCCACAACATGTTCATTGTTTTCCCCTGTCATAATGTAAATATGGTTTGTGCTTCTGTTGTGGTTGGTGATGTTTCATCTAAAGGATAGTGGTACTTGACTCGTTTCCATTGTTCTTGTCTTACAATATGGGATCGGGCCGTACACCACGGCGGAGTGATGAGAGTGATTACACTATGGGATCGGGCCGCGCGCCACGACGTAGTGATAAGAGTGATTACACTATGGGATCAGGTTGTACGCCACGGCAGAGTGATGAGAGTGATTACACTACGGGATCAGGTCGTATGCCACGGCGGAGTGATGAGAGTGATTACCCTATGGGATCGGGCCGTACACCACGACGAAGTGATGAGAGTGATTACACTATGGGATCAGACCGTACGCCACAACGGAGTGATGAGAGTGATTACACTATGGGATCAGACCGTACGCCACAACGGAGTGATGAGAGTGATTACACTATGGGATCAGGCCGTACACCACGGCGGAGTGATTACACTATGGGATGGGGCCGTACGCCACGGCGGATACTGAGTTTGCTTGATTTCAACCGTTTTTGGATACCTCATATTGATGCATTTCGATGTTTATTTGTCTTACGTGCCTAATGTTTTCCTTATATCCTGTCTATTATTATCACTGTTGGACCTTAGTGAGTAACGAGTCGACCTCTCGTCACTACTTCTTCGAGATTAGACGGGATACTCACTGGGTACATATTTATTTATGTCCTCATGCTGCACTTTCTTTTCTTTTCTGTACTTGACTGTACAGGTCTGGAGGCTGGTACGTCTGATTATCAGGCCGGTGCTAGATATTGATAGTGTGGTCATACTTCACGGTGAGCTGCTTTCCCGGCGACTTCCTTGCAGCATCCTGGAGTTCTTTTGTTATATTCTCTGTCCATTTCATTCATACTGAGACTCTGTATATATTGTAGTCATTGTATATTCTGTAGTTGCCCGTGACACTCGTGACACTAGTTCCTGGCACACACGCAGTTTGTATTATGGGTTTGGGCTGTGTATCTATATATGTGCTTCAGTTTGGCCCTGTGCCTTCATATATTTATGATTTTAAGGTCGTATTATGCTAGCATTACGTTAATTGTTTAAAATTTGTAATTTCCGACATGATTAGATCAGACGGGCACGGGGATATCATCTAGTGTTTCTATATTGGCTTGCCTAACCTCGTTGTTGGGCGCCATCGCAACCTGAATTAGGACTTGGGTCGTGACACTTTTAGGCTAGCTTTGCTGCCTAGCCTGTCGAGTATGCATCTAGTATTTCATGTTTATATGCTCCGGAAGTATGTTGGTGACCCGTCTCATGTTTTGGACTTCATCTCGGTTCAGCTAGAGGGTGATATGACTTAGGAGGTAGAGCCAATAGCTATTTTGGGTCGACAGGTCCGAAGGTTGAGGTCTAAGGATATAGCTTGAATTAAGGTGGAATGGAGAGGGCAGCCGGTGGAGGAGGCCACCGGGGAGACCGAGCGGGAGATGCGGAGTAGATATCCTCACGTGTCTGAGGCTCCAGGTATGTTTCTAGACCCGTTCGAGGATGAACGTTTGTTTAATAGGGGGATAATGTAACGACACGGCCGGTCTATTATGACGTGTCGGGTTGGTTGGCTCGGGTTCAGAGTAATTATGGAGAGCAATGAGACACTTAGTCTCTTAAGTTGCTTAATTAGTTGGAAACGTCAACCAGAAGTTGACTTGTAGGTAAATAAACTCGAAATTTGGTTTTTATGGTTCATATAGCTTCGTTAGGTGATTTGGGACTTAGGAGCGTGTTCGGAATGTTATTCGGAGGTCCGTGGTAGAAGTAGGCTTGAATTGGCGAAATTGGATTTTTGGAAATTTCTGGTCGGCAATGGAAATTTAGCTATCAGGGTTTGAATGGAATTCTGGAAGTTGGAGTAGGTTCGTAGTGTCGTTTGTGATGTGTGTGCAAAATTTTAGCTCTTTCGGACGTGGTTTGGTTTGTTTCAGCATTGTTGGCGAGTTTCAGAAGTTTAGAAATCCTTAGGTATGAATTTCGAGTTAATTTGGTGTTTTGATGGTGTTTTGAGTGTTCCGAGGGTTCGACTAAGTTTGGGTGGTGTTATATGAGGTGTTAGTATATTTGGTTGAGTCCCCGAGGGGCTCGAGATTTATTTCGGATGGCTAACAGAAGTTGAAAGTTGAAAAATGCAGCAAAATTGATGCTGGTGCAAGTTTTCTGTTGTGCGTGCACCAGCGTACGGGGAGCCGCAGGTGCGGAGGGCTACACGCAGGTGCGGAAAAGGAAGGCTTGGTCTGAGAGCGCAGAAGCGGGCGTTTGGTCGTACCTGCGAGCCCACAGGTGCTAGTTGAAGGCCGCAAATGCGGAAGTAGAACTTTAAGTGAAGTTCGCAGGTGCGCACCTGGAGCTGGAGGTGCGGGTCCGTAGGTACGAGGAATTGGCCCGCAGGTGCGGAACCCCTGGGGCAGAACATATAAATTTTTGCCTTCGCTAATTCTAGCCATTTTTCATCATTTTTCATACGGGTTTTGAGCTTTTGGGAGCAATTTGACGAGAGATTCAATGGGTATTCATGGAGGTAATGTTTTTGAACTCAATACTTGATTCTATGGTGGTTTTTGACTGATTAAGCATGAAATTTGTAGGATTTAAGGGTAAAAAATTGGGGATTTAAGGCTTGGAACTTAAGAATGAGAATTGGGTGATTGAGGGGTCAAATGAAGTTAGATTTTGATGAATTTAGTATGTATGAACTCGTAAGAGGATAATGATTCTGGTTTTGAAATTTTTATCGAATTCCGAGAAGTGGGCCTGGGTCGTGTTTCGCCAAATTTAGGATTTTTTACGTAATTTGATTATTTTCAGGTGGGTTTTTTTCCTTTAGCGTATATTGATGATATGAAACTAATTTTGAATAGATTCGGGGCAATTTGAGGCCGAGTCGAGCGGCAAGGGCATCACGGAGTAGATTTTCATCTGGTTTAAGGTAAGTAACGATTGTAAATCTAGACCTGAGGGTATAAAAGCCCGGAAGTTCACACTATTTTGATAAATGAGGTGACACACATGCTAGGTGAGGGGCGTGTGGGCGCGCACCAGTAGGGATTGTGACTTGGTACGTCCCATGGCAACTATAGAGTTGCGTATTTGATAGATTTTATATGATTTACATGTGTTTTAGAAACGATTATGTTAACTTGGGCTGAATGCCATGTTTGAGGCCTTGTGTCAAACAGTTTGGACCCTCAAGGGTATTTTACTACGACCCTCACACTGTTTTGATAGAAAATATATTCTCAGTCATGATTTATACTTGTTAATGTTAAAAATCCTGTTCATCACTCTAATTTTATATATGAATGATAGTTTGAGAAGTTCCCTGACTTGTACTGAAATGCCCGAGTGGCTTCTGAGGATTGTTATGGATTGGGCTGCACGCCGATATATATATATATATATATATATGTATATATGGATCAGGCTGCACGCCGAAGCGATATTGGGTCGGGCTGCATGCCGCAGCGATATAACGCTTGTGTTGTAGGAGCCCCTCCGGAGTCTGCACACCCCCAGTGAGCGCAGTGATATTGGGTCGGGCTGCATGCCGTAGCGATATAACGAGTGACTGAGAGGCTTGCCCGAGAGGCTATAATTGTGAGTGATACTTTCCCGGAGGGCTTATTTTTATGAAACTACTGTTTCACTCTTCTTTTACACGGAGCCTCTATTGAAAATGTTGAACAATGTTTTAAACACGTTTTCATTGAAAACTGGAGTTTTTACGAGATATTCGGAATTTAATTTCTGATTTGAGTCTGTTATTTCCAAGGTTGTTTTATGTTATGAAATTATATGATTTTAAATGCTCGTCACTGAACTCAGTCTTAGTTATAATTGTTACTTACTGAGTTGGCGTACTCATGTTACTCCCTGCACCTTGTGTGCAGATTCAGGTGTCAGGGCTGAGTGAGAGCTGATTTATCCCTTTTGAGCTTATTGGAGATTTGCGAGGTAGCTGCACGACGTCCGCAAACTTGCCGTTCTCTTCCTATTTCTTTAGTATTTACATTCTCAGACTTATATTGTATTAAGGAGACAATATCAGACTTGTATTTTCTTTTAGTTTCTCATGACTAGTGACTCCGGGTTTTGGGAAGTGTTTAAATGTTTCATCTGTCTTTTCTTGTTTTGAAACGTTAAAATGGAAATTCTATGAAATATCGGATAGTAATGAATTAAATGAAAAGTACCTTTATGATATGCGTAGTGAATTGGCTAGCCTAGTATCACGATAGGCGCCATCACGACCAGGGTGGTTTTTGGGGTCGTGACAGAAGTCCTAAACATAGAGTTACAAGCTCAAAAATTAAGGACATTTAGTCCTGAACTTAGAGTTACAAGCACATAAATTAAGGACATCTAGTCCTGAATAAAAATTTAAAAGCTCAGAAATTATAACACATGTTACCTTGATGTCATTTTGAATCCTTTTTCTGATAAAGCTATATTTTTATGTATTCTAGCACTTTCTGCCTGCATATCCTTTTTGAACATCTCCGATAATCTCTGAATCAAAAACCATAAAAATAAAAAAGTCTCTTAAGCAAAAATAAGTAAATAAAAAACTAATGGTATTTAAAGACAAAAAACCTACGTTAACAATTTCCTAAGCAAGACTTCATCAAATTGTGTTGAAGGCATTGAACTTTGATCTTTAGATAATGGTACATGCACACTAGCGGGCTCCACATATTTTTCAGAAGAAAGAAATGATACCATCTCGAGAACCTGAAATAAGTATTATATAAGGGGAAAAACGTAAGTATTTAGAACTAAAACACAAACAAAAAGATATCTAGTAATCCTATTAACTTACTTTTTCATTATGGAAGTACTCTTTACATGGGTTTCATAATGTGGAGATTTCATATCTCAATAACATAGAATCCGAGGGGACCCACATTCTCTGAAGTTCACAAATGGTTTTTCCTAGAAAACTTGGATTACTTCCATAATCTAAACACAGAAGGCGAAAGGGAAGTCAAGTATAGTTTAATTGTCCTTCTCTTTATCTTTCTCTTTCTCTTTCTCATTCTCATTGTCTGAAGTATTTTGTTTGGGCTTCAAGCAACTCTTCAATGATTTGAGTAACTTTCATAACTAAGAGAGACCCAATTGAAAGAAGAGAAGAGCTCATCATCATCTACGATTTTTATTATCCGCTCAGACACATTCCGAGTCTTGTGCTTCCCCATCAACACAAATTCAACAAAATAAATTGTTGCCAACTTTACTGCATTGTCATGACTACCTACAAATCATGCAGTTGTACCATATGGGTGACCAGTAATAAAATGCCATAAATCACCTAACTCGATTCTATCCTTTCCAGGGAAGTAGACTTTCGAAAGCCTATTATCTCTTTCACTCAGAACTTTGAAGTCCACTGAAGAAGAACATTTCAACCCAGTAATTATCTGGAACTCTTCACGTGTAAACTTTACTTCATGATCAAAAACCTTGAATGTCATTGAATTCGTGACATTGCTTACAATTTCTAAAAGAAACACACAATGAATAGTTTACCACAGAACTTCACACTTTATAATCGTAAAAAGTTTCCGAAACACCATCTCTCAATTTCTTCCATTGCGTGTTCGAGAAGAAACTTTTAATTGTTTCCTTATACTAAAAATCTCCTTTCCAATATCTCATCGAATTATGCTAATTATCAAACTCAAAAACACGATCTCCTTCCTACACTACAAAGAAGGAAATAGAATGTAAACATTAGGACTATTTTTCTGAAATGTCTTTTATAGTTAAACTAAAAAACTAAAATTCAGGACCTAATTAGATGCATCTTAAATAAGAAGCACAGTTAACTAAAATTCTTAAAAACACTTAGCTTACATATTATTAGAACTATTTTTCTGAAATTTCCTTAATATTTAAACTAAAAAACTAAAATTCAGGACTTACTTGTTGGGGTTTTAAGTATATTAATGCTTAAAAGAGGGTGAATGGGAAATGAAGGGAAATGAAATATTTGAGTTTCACTTGAGATTCCCTCCTTGATGAAGGGACATTATCCCATATTCGAAGAGGAATAGGTTTTTAATGGGTATATAAGAAATTGCTCTTCTTCTAGATCTTAAAGAGTTGATAAGAAGGCAAGCCTCGCGCTGTCGTCGCTCGCTCAGCTCAGCTTTGGCTTCGAATTTTGATTTGGATTTGGTCAAATGATCGATTGATTGATTAGCTTTCTGGACCAAATTTATTTGTTAATAGTAAATATTAATAGAAATGTTATTAAATATCCGTTTTAATAACATAATATTAATATTAAATTCAATAATATTAATATTAAATCCAATTCCGTTATTAGTTTTTCATTTTTCAGTTTTGTAACAAAAAATTAACCACCCTCTTCAATTCTCATGGTTTATTGTTGAGTAAATAGCCATTTATGTTATGGCATTTATGTTATGACCGTTTTGCATAAACAACTATTCTGAAGTGTTGCACCTCTGCAGATTTCAGCCCAACATTGGCTATAAATACAAGTCCATTCTCTGAGATTTTCTATACGAATTTCTGAGTTCTCCTCCTTTCGTCTGCATATTTTTAACTTCAAAGAAAGCAACAGTAAATGTGATTTTCTATCGAACTTTGTGTTTGCTGAAACACTGGGGTTTGAAGTACCACTACACCAGTGTGCAATTTGTTCTATCCTGGGAGGAAATAATCCATAACCCCTGGTATTAGGAGGGGAGGAAACACTGGGAATTCAGTGGGCTCAGATTAACTTTTGTTTCGTTTATATTTCTGTTTATGTTATTTATTTTCTCCATAATTATTTTACAAATACAATATACTAACAAGCTTAAAGAGTTTAACTTATTTTTTGTATTTGTGTTATACTCACTGTTTCTTGATAGTAAAACCTTTGTGGTTTTATAGTTTGTTGGAGATTAAAATCTACGTGATTTTGTTTGTTTGTGTCATTCTTTTACAAAAATGACGAATGACAATGGGAACCAAATTGTTCCTATGGTGATTGCCAATGCATCAACTAGGCAAAAAACGCCGGCATTGGCACAGGCAGAAAAACTCAGAAAATTAACCGGGATTGATTTCAAGCGCTGGCAGCAAAAGATATTCTTCTACTTGACTACTTTGAGTCTGCAGAGGTTTATCAAGGAAGATGTTCATGTTCTTCCCGATGAAACCCCAGAGACTGAACGCTTTCTCGTGATTAAGGCGTGTAAGCATTCTGATTTTCTGTGCAAGAATTATATTCTTAGCGGATTGGAGGAAGATCTGTATAATGTCTACAATAGCGTGGAGACATCAAAAGAACTATGGATTGTGCTTGAAAGGAAATACAAAACATAGGATGTCGGGTTGAAGAAGTTCATTGCCGCAAAGTTTTTGGACTACAAAATGGTAGATAGCAAATCTGTTATTACCCAAGTCGAGGAATTGCAATTGATTATTCATGATCTCCTTGCTGAAGGTATAAGTCTAACTAATTCTAATGTTGAAAGTAGTAATTTTAGTAGTTTTACTAACATAAGTTTCATTGAAGGTCTTATCATCAATGAAGCATTAGAAGTAGCAGTGATGATTGAGAAGTTGCCTCCTTTGTGGAAGGACTTCAAAAACTACTTGGAACACAAACGCAAGGAGATGTCTCTTGAAGATATCATTGTTCGGTTGAGAATTGAAGAGGACAACAAAGCTGCTGAAAAGGGAGGCCGTGGAAACTCAAAAATAATGGGAGAAAACATTGTTGAGGATACTTCTCAAAATCAGAGAAAGAGGAAGCATGCTTCTGGACCGAAAAGAAACCCAAGCAAGAAACACTTCAATGGAAATTGCTACAACTGTGGGAAAGCTGGACACAAATCTACAAATTTTCGTGCTCCGAAGAAAGACAAGAAGAAGGGTCAAGCAAACATGGTTGAAAAGCACGAAGATGTTGATGACTTGTGTGGTATGCTTTCTGAATGCAACCTGGTAGGCAATCCTAGGGAGTGGTGGATTGATTCTGGATCCACTCGCCATGTTTGTGTTGTGAGAGAAGCTTTTGCTACATACGATCTTGTTGGACCCGAATGTAACGACCCAGCCAGTCGTTTTGTGTGTTGGGACTCCGTTCTCGTGAATGACTCTTTCCATAGCGACTACTCGTGCCTTATGACTTGTGTGGGCAGGTAGTTCGAGATTCGGAAGTGATTTGGCCAGTTCAGGAACACTTGGTTCCTCAAGGCTAGCTTATTTGGCTGATTTAGGTTCCGAGCAGCATTTTGAGCAAACGAACTCGGAATCGAGTTCTGACAGCTCCAGCAGCTCCGGATGATGATTTCGGACTTGGGAGTGTGTTCGCCTCGGGTTTCTGATGACCCGGGAGTATTTCGGCACCTGAATTGGAATTCAGGATTTCATGTGATTTGGAATTCAGCCTGGAATTGGACCTCGTGATATCATGGTCCGAATGGAATTCCGGAACTGGCAATAGTTCCGTATAGTCATTTATGACTTGTCCGCAAAATTTGGGGTCATTCCGAGCAGTATAGACCCGTTCGGCGTATTGATGAGCCATTTGATTTTTCTTGAAATCCTAAGTTTGATCTAAGGGGTTTTGGAGAGTGATTCTTGGTTTGAATGATGTTTTTAGTGTTCTGGGAGCTCGAGCGAGCCCGTCATGTGATTTGAGTCGTTGATATAATTTGTCGAGGGCTCGGGTGGGCCCAAGGGTCTCCCGGACCCCGATCGGGGTCAAAAACTAGCAAAACTCATAGCTGGTGGGAATGTACTGGTGTGTCCGCACCTGCGGTCCATGAGCCGCATGCGCGAGGTTTGCACCAGCGGAAATTCCTTCGCAGGTGCGGCTCCAGCCGCAGGGGCGATCTTTTCTCCGTAGGCGCGGACAAAAGCCCGCAGGCGCGACCTTCCCTTGGGGCCGAGGCCATTGCAGGAGCGACCTATTCTCCACAGGCGCGGCTCCGCAGGCGCGGAAAGAAGACCACATGTGCGTGAAATCCCCCAGTGCCCAGGCGATCCAAAAGTCGCAGGTGCGGAAACTGCTAGGCAGTCCCATTAAAAGGCCCAAGTCGTGAATTCTTTCCCAAAATCATATTTCCTCCACTGTTGACGACCCCAAGAGCTCCAGAACGGGTATTTCGGCCTAGAAACTCAGGTAAGTGATTCCGTAACCCTCCCTCCACATGTCAATTTGTTCCGTTCTTTGAGAATTTCCTCTTCCTAATTCATTGAAATTCATAAGAAATTGTTTGGAGAAGAAAGCGGGGTTTGATGAAAATGTGAATTCTGATTATGGGCCATTGAGGGATGATTAATTGAGTTAATCTTGATCCTTAGGCGTCGTATAGCGCATTTCTTCAAGAATTATATTTTTTCAGACGTCGAGGCTCGGAGTTGAATTTCCAAAGTACGTCAAGAATACGTTTCTGAGGAAATATTTGATAAATCCTCCTCGAATGTTCCTAAATTGATATAATTATGTGCTTTTGGCTAGTTGCGAGCCATCGAGGGTGATTCGGAGGATTCGTGCGTCGTGTTGATT
>MDKH01095696.1:0-20407 GCA_005239495.1 Nicotiana undulata
TATTGATGAGTTTTTAGGATGGTTTTGGGTGATTCTTTGACAGGTGGATAGGCCTAGTTACAATGGAGATGCTGCCGAAATTTCTGAAAAATTAAGGAGTTAGTCAAAATTTAGGGAATTGAGATAGGATAGAAAAGAAATATGTTGTGTTAGGTGTTTGGGTCAGGCTCTACCTCTCATTCGAGGGCGAATGATCCTAAGCGGGGGAGAATGTAAGACCGCGGAAAATTTTGCCAAGCGATATAGGATTTCGAGGTGCCTGGTCGACTAATTATAATATTTTATGTGCTTTAAATATGATGTAAATGAATTGGATGTAATTAATAAGTGTATGAGTCATATAATAAGTGATGTGAGGTCCAAGGGTAAGCCTAAATCTAAGCCAAATGGGAAAATTTCATAATCGGCTGAAATTCTAAATGAGTTTGCACTAGTACTCTCTTTGAAGGATCATATCTAATTGTGTATTAAGTATTATGTGATGAATAACCTATCAAATGAAAGGTCTTCGAGTCTAATTTCCAATTCTTCAAACCGTTCATCATTTGAACATTCCTACGCAAAGTTATGGTCAAATTACCAAAAGCCAGAAAGACGCGATCCTGCGTCGAATCTGCGATCGCAGAATCAAAATGCGATTCGCATTTTTGATATGCAATCTCATATCAGGTCGCATACTGGGCTAGTGTTGCCCAATTTTGGGCAGTGATTCTGCAATTCACTATGCGGCCCGCATGTGTGTTATGCGATCCATTATGCGATCGCATACCCTGTTTCGAAGGCTTATTTTTCCTATTTTTATAACCCGACCCCATTTTCATAAAAAGGTTTAGGGGCTTTGTTTGGGGTCATTTTCTAATGATTTTAGAGAGAAATGAGATCATATAGAGAGAGAAAGAAGGGGCCTAACTTAATAATCATCCAAATCTTGCTCAAGTCTTCAAGAATCAAGAAAGATAACCATAGATTGTCTTCCATCCGGGTAAGTTCTACTTCCAAAAATTCCATGCAAGAGGTTAAGAGTTCAAATATGTTGTGAGGGTTAGAAATAGGCCATGCATGTGGGACTAAGTTGTAATATGTGTTACTAAAGAACTAATTTGGGTAGTTCATGTTAATAATTGGGTGAAGAAAGAAGAGATTGCCATTTCTAAACCGTGTAGTCTACTTTACATGTTAGGTGTTTTATGAAATTCCTAAGAGAGTTATTCCATGGGTAATCTTCCTAATTATTAATCGATTTCCGCTATAAACTTAAGGAAAAACTCTTTGAGGTATGTATGGCTAACTTTAACCTTTGTAGAATCCCCTTGTTGGTGTCCGAGCATACGGTATGTGTACTTTGTTTGAGAATATGTGAATTGATTGTTCTAGTGTGTTGAGACGTAAGATTCTATTCTCTGATTGTCCTAGTTGATTGCCATACCACCATGCTATATGAGATTGTGAAAACGGTGATTCCTTGTGCTTACTCTATCATGTGCAAAGCTCGTTAACTGTTGAATACCTCGGTATGAAAGGATGTACTATCAAACGAAAGAAATGATAACGAATCCAATTGTTGAATGTATCTAAGTGCTAAATGCTGTGAAGTGAATAATGGAAAGGAAATGTGGATTTATCTAATGGAACTATATGTTGATGTTTGTTATATGCCTGAACGTATCAATGTGAAGGAAAGTGGTACTAAATGAGTGAAAATGGTAATGAAGTCAATTGTTGAATGTATCCAAGTGTTGAGGGCTGTGTAGTGAATGATGGGAAAGAAAGGTGAATTGAATTGACTAATCTAAATGGTTATGGAGTACCGTACATGACTCACTACTTGGTAGAGATTATTGTGCCTTTGCTTTCATGTGTCTGTTCGGTTGTAATGAATTCATATTCTTGATGATGAGGATCCTTGTGATTGAAATGTTGATTGTTGTTGTTATTAAATGTGGTTGAATTAATGGTTGATAAAGTCCGTTGTGAACACATGATTGTTTGGTTGTTATGAAATTCTACTCTTGATGATATGAAGCCTTATGATCGAATTGTGAACTGTTATTGTTGCCATGGAATATGATTGTAATTGTCAGGTGGGATCGGGTTGCGCGCCGCAACAGGGGAGATAAGGGTGATATGTGAGAAGTGATAAGGATGTGATTGTAATTGTCAGGTGGGATCGGGTTGCGCGCCGCAACAGGGGAGATAAGGGTGATGTGTAAGAAGTGATAAGGGTGTGATTGCAATTGTCAGGTGGGATCGGGTTGCAAGCCGCAACAATTGTCAGGTGGGATCGGGTTACACGCCACAACAGGAGAAATAAGGGTGAGATGTGAGGAGGGATAAGGAGGGAATTGTGATTGTGATTGTGATGAAGTGAGAATTGTGGAACTTCCATTGTGTTTCTTTCTATATCTTTGTGCAGTGATTGTGTGACTCTCTGTCTGTCTCTTGCTTGTGCATTGTTGAGTTTACTTAGAGTAAGTTTGTTCATACATACTAGTAATGTGGGCTCTTGATGTTGGTTGTTTCCATTTTCTGTGCAATGCTTGTGAGTTCTATTACTGTCTCTTATCTATGTATTGCTTGATTGTACTTGGGATAAAGTTTGTTCATACATACTAGTACAATTCAAATGTACTGACGTCCCTTTTGCCGAGGGCGCTACATTCTTATGATGATTGTAGGTGGTTCCATAGCAGGTAATTCAGCCCACCGACAGTAGTGCCTCCTCTCAATTTCGTCAGCTGCTTGGGGGGGCCTACTTCCTCTCGGGGCCATGTGTGGTTCATGCCACCTTCTTTGAGTTTATTGTGTATTGTAAGGTATAGCCGGGGCCTTGTCAACGGCAAGTATTGGTTAAGTTCCTAGTATTCGTAGAGGCTCCGTAGACACAATGTGGGTAGTGTACATATGTATTTTGGGTAAGTAATGGTACGGTTCGGAATCGTGATCCACGTTGGTAAACGTTGTATGTATTTTGTAAGTGTTTGGTATCATATGTTGGTAATGATAAAAAGCAGAATTGAATTCAAGTTGTAATTTTATGCTTAAGTCTAAATGGCTATTTCACATGAATAATGTATATTGAAATCACGGGGTAACGCGTGGGTTAGAAAAGGCAATTCCAGGTCCGCTTGACCGGGGTCCTCCGGTTGAGTGCTGGTCGTGTCCCTCGGTTTTGGGGCGTGACATTAAGGTGCGTTAGGGCACGTATTATTAGATAATCTTGTTTAACCAGTCACCAAAGATCGGGTAAGGGCTCAACTTTCCTCTATGAGAAGGTGTTAGTCACTCCTCGAGGTCCACAACGGTTGGTACCGGCCGAACTCGAATGAAATGAATTAGTCTAAGCAAAGAGAAGAGACAAAATTGGGCAAATAAAATAATTGATTGGCGTTAAAACAAAGGTGGGGGTCCTATGTTTTTTAGCCTAAAGAATCACCCCATGCAACATCAATAATACTTTGTAACTCCCTCGAGATGGGGTGTTACTCATATTATTCAGCGGGCACAGACTATCATCTCTTGCTACCCGATTACTATATTGATGTTTTATACCTGAAGCTCACTAGTTGATTCTAAATCGTACCCTATGCGTGCACTACATGTCCCATGCCTATGGTCCAAGAGGCATTTGGACATCTATCTCGGGTGGTTCTAGACTCAAACTTAGGTTGCTCAAAAACGAGAAAACAAGGCGTCATACAAAAAAAATTGGACTTCCACGTATAGGCACATTAGGGCTCAAGTTGGCCTCCACACTGTTGATACCCAATTTTTTTCAAAATATTTTAAATTGCATATATACCTTCAAAATCATGCATTAATAGAAATTGGTACTTTTTCATAATTTTTCTATATTTTATTAATTTATCCGGCATTTTATTTCCAACAAATAAATACAAAATTGCATCATAAATGATTTTAAAAGCATTTCTTGATATAATGTATTATTTGGGGTCCTATTTAAACCAAATTATTTCATAATTAGCCCAATTGGCATCTTTTGGCTATAATTTTAATGACTTTGCAATTATAGCCCAAGCATATGATTTTATACTATTATTTACCAAAAATTAGTCATTTGTACTATAAAATACTAAATAATCATTTTAAACTATTTTCTATGCATGAAATTCATTTTTTATAATCATTAGCTATTTTGTAAATTATTTTAATTAATTTGAATAGGGTATTTCACTAATAGCCTGATTTCATTTCAATTCTAGCCTAAACTAAACCAGCCCCCAACCCCAATTGAATCAGTCCAATACCCAGGACCAATCCACTAAAATTACCCGGTCCAGACATGATTTAATCTTGGTCGTTGATTAGTTTTGATCAACGGCCCAGGTTCACCCTTTCCTAAATTAACCTAAGACCATAACCCCTCCCCCCCCCCCCCCCCCCCCCCCCCCCCCCCAAACCCTCATTCTATCTTTCCCTCAGCCGTCTCATTCTCTCTCAAAGCTCTCTGCCTAACCATGGCTCTTACTCGTTGGCCATTGGCTTGCTAGTAACAATGGTGGTTCCTCCACCACCCCTAGCCTCCATGACTCCTCCACATGCTAGATTCTTGCTACCCTGAGGTCCTCAAGGGACCAACAGCTGTTCAACTCACACCTATAGTCTGGTTCATGCCGTCCTCAGGATACCTTGGACCGTCTGAGTAAGACCTTTCTATTTTTCGGTTAGATCCATGGCTTCTAAGCCAGAATCTCTTTATCTCTGGGTTATCTCTCTCTGAAACCCTAATCATCTCTTGACTCTTTAGATCTGTAACATATATAAGGGTATTCTGAGTTATTTTGCTATTTTCCATGATAATCTCTCCGATTTTTAAAAAAATGCCTCTTCGTCTTCAAAACTAGGGTTTCTTGACCCCTTTTAAAAATGACTTTCCCTCTAATTTTCAGTATTATTCTATGATTTTTTCTATGTTTAAGCGAATATTTAAGTTTTTCCATTTTGTCTGATTCATTATGTTGAAAACCCTAAGTCTCCTGGTCTTAATCGTGGGTTCTGAGAACTGTCCTCGCTTATTTGTTCGTCTAATTTGTTCGCATGTATGTTATTCATGAATATGTTCTGGATTTCCTGTGATTTTACCCTATTATGCTTATTATGGTTTTTTTATTCTTGTTCCTTCTACCTATATTATGCTTGCTTTGTTTATCGACATAAAACTTGTGACAGTTTGTAGTTTCTAGCTGAATCCCTTATTCTCTAGCTGAATCACTATTTGCTATTTTTTTTATCCTTGATTCCTTGTGATTGAAACCCTTTACTGATTTCCTACGGTAATATTCTTTACTAATTTTTGACCTTTAATTTATTTCTTGCCTTTTTACATGATTGACTATACTGATTAATTGATTGTTATTTCATTAATTAAAACCGTATGAACCTAGCCTTAATTGTTTACTATGTGCCTATTATGTTTGAATTTGTTTCCTTACTTGTTATGCTCTAGTTACTCATTCCTTATTTGGTCACCTGTCTCTTACCGTTTGAAGTCAACTACCTTAATTAAGGGAGTACTTATACTTATTTTATACTAATTGATACCTACTTCTATAATTACTGCATGACCTTGATTCTTACCTTATTATTCTACTTAGTTTCGAACCATATATATATATATATATATATATATATATATATATATATACTCTCTCATTAACACAAACACATGAACACATTAGTTCAAAACTTTCTCTCACACTCAAAGCTTTCTGCTTTCTTTCTTTGTTACGTGTGACTATTCTGAGTAAGCCGGCTGCAAGCCAAGGCTAATTATTGTGCTCTCCTATTCTTCACTTTGTGTTTATTATCTCTATACTGGTATGTCCTGATTTCAATTCAAGTCTCAAAACCAATATGTTTTTACTACTTCGGTTTATCATATTCCTGATTTGTTTCTATCTATGGTTTTGTTGTTCAACATGTAATTAACCTCTTCACACTGTTTCTTCATTTAAGTATGCATGTTATGTCCTAACTCTTTAGAGTCAACATGATCTTATGAACTTGTAATCTATTTCAATATGGCTTTACTCCGTCTCCATACTTGTCTACTTGTTATCCAGTTTTGATAGGCATCTACTTTTGCAAACTGATTGGTCACTTTAAATGTCTGATTCTATGTTGGTTCTGAAATTCATACTACGTTGGTACCCTTAGCTATTCCCTAATCCCATAAACCCTTACAAGAACTGCTATGCTCCTGTGTACTATGTGATCTATGTGTCCCCAATTCCCATCACCCTTTTGTGAAGGACTACTCTATGAGTGTTGTTGAACCTGTTTGGCTCTATGTTTGACTTATTGTCTGTCTGATTACCCCACTCTTATCAAAAACTGTTTACTAAACAAATCTCTTTATTTTATAAAACTATTTCAACTAAGTCTCTTTCAGTACTGTTTCCTATCAAACCTTTTCAAAACTATGTCAAGCACCCTCACTCTACTCTTAGGTCTTTAAGTTCTGCCCCTCCAATGTGTGACTGCTTTGGGATCCATGTGAGATCCCTCTGAACTTTGATGCATTGGACCTGGCACTTCCATACTGCACTTACTCAGTTATGGTTGTGAAATCTGGGTGTGAGCACTGCCCGGGATCCCTTGAGGTCCTTAGGGAACTTTGACACACCCGGACATGAAAAGATTATGAGACACTTGGGCATTTGAGGTTATGAAATCTGGGCCTGCTTTAGGCTCCCTAAAGTATAACTTCTTCTTTTCTTTTATACTTATGTAATTCATTCAAATACTGGTTTGTAATAATTATTGTAAATAAATATTAAGATGGCTAATGAAACGGGGAGGGTAGCTATATACTATGAATGTCAATGGGTAGATATCATGTCCTTAGGTTTACTGCTTCAGCATCTTATGTGACAATTATACATGTTTGTGATAATCACTTAGAAATACTGCTCCTAGGTTGATAAACAGCATCAACATAAAGTTGGTACTCATATGCATTCATAAATCATGTTATGTGCATTTTAGAAATCATGCCTTTATTAATTCTGTCACTTGCACTAGATATCACGTTCCTAGGTTTACTGCTTCATCATCTCAATTGACACTGGTACATATTTATGAGGATCCCTTAGGAATCCTGTCCTTAGGATAACCAATGTAAAATGTCACTACATGAATCTTGCTTAACCACTCTGTAAATTTTTGGGCATTTAGAAATCATGCTTTAGAAATTCTGCATTTTATATGTGCGTATTAGATACCATGCTCTAGGGTCTATTTAAACGCCTAGTTAAGCTACTGATGCATGAAAAATGACATAAAACAGTCTCACATACGATTATCCTGTGTTAAATAAAACTATAAAAATCCCTGTATTCTCAAATTCACAATACTTAGAACAACATGCTTTAGGTAAAACAACTTCTAAACTGTTTTTATAACTCTGGAGATTATTGCGCATGATCCCACGCCTAGGCAAGCCTTAGGTACTCGACCTTTATAAAAACTGGAAAACTATTTTTTCTCTCTGTGTTTACTGCTTGATGGCTAACAGGCTTAAAATCAGTAGGCAAACTGATTAGGGCCCCTGGCTTCTGAGTTTATAAAACAAAGCTGAATATTTTATGTGTTCTGATATTCACTTAGACATCATGACTTAGGTTCCTATCTAATAAAAATGTCTCTTGTTTGTGTTTGCGACGTGCTATTTATGTGCATTATTTGTGGAGGTAAACTTAGGCCCCCTTAACTACTTCTTTTCTATATTTATCTGTTAAAGTCTTACGTGTTCTTGCCTGTCGCCTAGAATTTTCTCTTTTAAAACCTTTTGGGGTTATGTCTAGAACTGCCCATATTAGAGGTCCTAACTTCCTCCAGGGCCATTAAGAAGGGACAGGTAACAGCACGCATAGAGATCGTAAAACAAAAACTCGCTTAATAACCACTAAGTTGTTTGGCAAATGGTAGATATGGATATGATGAACACTGCGCTAATGCCACGTGTAGCCCCTCGTTGATGAGTGATTACCGGTCATTGCATTGATGCGATCCTATAGGATAAACTACTTAGGACTCCCCTATTCCTTATATATGTATGCTTAGGCTCTAAATCCTTTTAAAACCTTAACACTTGCCTAGACTTTAAATCATTTAAATTTTACATGTGCTTAGACCGCGAGTCTTATCAAAGCCTTTAGTTGTCAACATGTATGCTCTTTGATTACCTACTTGCTACTTGTTTAAATTCACAAAGTTTGTTTGGACGGGAACCACAGTTGTGGACTTTGAGGGGTGCCTAAGACCTTCCCCTTAAAGTAATTTCAATCCCTTACCCAATCTCTGGTTATCCAAGTTGTGTTATAAATGACCCTTAGTAGGTGCCCTAACGCATCATAATTCGTTAGGTGGCGACTCTTAAATTCCTTTATATGCCCCTTTCCCAAAAGGAAATGAGTTGTCCTAATAATGTCAAAACCCTGACCGATCCGAAAGGAGAGGGAAAAAGAGGGCGCGACAGCATGGCGAATCTGTTGGGGAATCTTAGGCATTTACCATTTCAAACTGCTTTGTGAATTCGTCTTTACTCTGTTAATATTTGCACCCTTTCCCTTTCCCACTTTATGTGCAATTAATTGTTTATCTCTTTCAAGTATTTAATCTTTCTCAAAAGCATAACTGACAGTTTCCTTGTTTCCATTTGTAACTGCTTCAAATTACAACTGTTGTATTTACCGCTTTCATAACGTGCAAATACATGACTACATGCTTTTATTACTTATTTATGTTGCATAATCATGCTCAAAATCATATTCCACTCATGCCAATACAAATCCTATAGCAACTCTTGATGAGCGGTTGCGTTCCTATTTTATCACCCCTAAATTCGGAAAGGCTTATTTGCGGTAAAACCAGTCGATCAGCGGTGCAGTCGATGGTTCCGTGCCTTCCCTCTTGAGTTGTCCGCTCAAGGGTACCAGTCTAAAACCCCGTAGAAAACCTTACTCTATTATACTGTGCATGCATCATGGTCAGACCTAGCCGGATTAAGTGTCATCCGCACAATAACCCTTTAAGACAACCTTGTCCAAAGTCCACCAGGGTTTTCATAATCACAACGGGTGCAATCACGTTCTATGCAATTATTTGGAGAATTAAATGCTTGTATGCTAATCTTAAGTTTATAAATAGTTGAGTCTGGCAGGGTAAAGGCCTAACTATGTTTGTCTTGTAGAAATATGGGGCACGAAGTCCCCAGATTCGGTATGGTTAGCAACATCCCTCCAATGCTCCTGAACTGGTGGGAGGATCTTCCCTCCAGTGACAAGAAACACGTCAAGAAATACCTGGGCAATCTACCCTCACTTCTGGACATCCAATCCAACAACATGTTGATTAAGGCTGCCACCTTATTTTGGGATAATGAAAGAGCCGTGTTACACTTTGGGAGTATTGAGATGACACCATTGCTAGAAGAAATAGGAGGACTTGCTAGGTTAGTTTGGGAGACTCCTGGGTTGTTGGTGCCTGAGAACCGCACAGGCAAAGTCTTTCTGAAAATGATTGATCTAAAGAAGAACGCTGAGATAGAATGTTTGAAACAGTCATACATACCCTTCGAGTATTTATATGAAAGATACGGTCACAACAAGTGGTACTGTACCTATCATGATGAGTTCGCCATCACTTCTTTGGTTCATATCCACCGTAGGGTATTTGTATTCATTGCCTGCTTTCAGGGTTGATCGTGTTTCCAACAAAGAAGGAAAGGATTCACACTAGGCTAGCCATGGTAACCAAGACCTTGATGGAGGGGATTGACGGGCAAGCCTTAAACGTTGTCCCGATGATCATATTGGACATTTACCGAGCCTTGGAACGCTTTCAAAAAGGAGCTAAGCATTTCGAGGGTTGCAACCTATTGCTGCAACTGTGGCTCTTAGAACACCTCCAAAAGGGAACCGTCAAGAATTTCCACGAAGGGTATGGAACAATCACATTGCTTTCCACCACCCCAAGTGGATGACATATATACCCTAAAGCTTTGCTCAGCTAGAGACTGCCAATGAGTGGGTAGAATTCTTTGATAACCTAACTAAGGAGCAGGTTCAGTGGATGTTCGAGTGGTTTCTGACAGTCGAATTCATCATCAGGTCCAGGAATGCTCCACACCTAGTGTTCATTGGGTTGAGAGGTATATATCCTTACGTTCCTCTCCGGGTCATGAGACAAGCAGGCAGGAAGCAAGTTGTGCCGAGGGTTGATAATATGAGCCATTTCCGAGCTGACTTCCCGAATGATGATGTTCCCTACAAGTGCCAAGCCCAACACATGTGGCACTGCAAGATCATAATGGAGAGGAACAAAATTGAACCAGACAGGTACCACGCAGGATGTGCACCTTTTTACCCCGCATGGATAGAAGCCGACTTGGATGGGTTAGTCAGGCCAGGGATCAGCTGAGGCCACAGAATCATAGACGAGAGTGCCGGGCTCAGTTCAAGTACAATCGGTTGCGCAAGAGGGTCCACGAGTATGAGACGAGCATTGAGAGATACATGAAACCAACAAGAGGTTGATCGAAGAATGGAAAGACATGGCCATCTGCTCCAACAGGAAGCTGGAATACTTGGAGCGAGGCATAGTAGAGCTGGAAGGTAAAATTATCAAAAGGGTCGAAGACTGTCAAAAAACTGAAGGAAATGGATGAGGACATCTGGCCAGAGCATACTTGATGCTGGGACAACGTGAGCTAGGGAACTTGTTTGATGGGATCAAGGATGCCGAATCTGGGGAAGGTCCTTCTGGGACTAAGTATGATAGGTTTTCCTTTTTTCGTTTATCAAAGTAATAAGGCCAATGGCCATTAGTGACTTTATTTTCTGCTTATTATTTTGGTATCGTTTTAGATTCGTCTACTTATATTAATGAAATGAGGCATTTTGGCATCTCAGTTCTCCAAATCAACTTGTCGCAAGGCGTACCTTAGGCATAATGAGGCTCCCAAATTAGGACACGCTTTATATTCCTGCAAAATCTGTTTAAATACTGCAATATTGTTTCATAACCCTCACTGACTTGGCTACCTTTTTGTTTTTTCTATTGTTTTCTTTCTTTTGATTATTCCCCTCCCCAAGGGCTGGTTCGGTCATTATGGCATCATCATCATACTATACAGAATCCATGGGCCCTCCACATTATCCTCCTCCTAGTCCACCTAAGAGAAAAGCAAAGGCAAAGGCAAAATGGAAGATTAGAGCACTATCAGAAAGGAAAACACAATGCCAGCTGAACGAACAGAAGCTTCTAACAGTCAAGGTACTCAGGTCCAGAAAGACGTTATGTCAAAAATCGAGCAAACGTTGTTGAAGCTCCAAGGGGAGCTTGAGCATGTCCGAAATTTGGCAAATCTATCCTTCTCACTCAGTGTTCCAGAAGTCAATCATCCAAACACCCAAAATCCCATATCTCCTCAGAATACCCCAAACAAACAGAATCCTCTTACAACTTACCACCATACAACTCCATAAAAAAATCCAACTATTCCACCACAATACAACGCTTGCCACACTCCAAGAAACACCCCACTGATCGTCCCTGAACCACAAAACTCCACAAATTACCACCTCTATACCCAGGCGCTAGGCCATCCTACCAACCCCATCTACGTGGAGACTCTACCTAACTCCATCTAATTCATTTATTACACACCCGAATCTAGTGCGAAGGATATACTTATCAAGAACTTGGCTGAAGAACTTAAGAAACTGACTAACTGAGTTCAAGGTGTTGAAGGAAGTAAGGGAGTTGAAGGATTGAACTATGAAGATCTCTGCATATAGCCCGATGTTGAACTACCCGAGGGTTACAAACCTCCTAAGTTCGAGATGTTCGACGGCACAGGTGATCCTAGGGTCCATCTGAGGACCTATTGTGATAAGTTGGTTGGAGTAGGAAGGGATGAGAAGATTCGTATGAAGTTATTCATGAGGAGCCTCACGGGAGATGCTTTATCTTGGTACATCATCCAAGAACCCAAGAACTGGTCCAATTGGGTGAACATGGCGTCAAACTTCATGGACCGGTTCAGATTCAATACGGAGAATGCTCCAGACGTGTTTTATATTCAGAATCTGAAGCAGCTAAGGTCAGTCCTGCCTTCGATGAAGAACGAATGAACAAATTCTTTGTCTTGGCACAAGACCCCAAATATTATGAGCGTCTGATAGTGATTGAAAACCACAAATTCTGTGACATCATCAAGCTAGGTGAGAGAATGGAAAAAGGGATTAAGAGCGGAATGGTTACTAATTTTGAAGCTTTACAGGCTACAAACAAGGCGCTACAATCTGACGACATATCTAAAAAGAAAGATGTAGGACCGGTAATGGTTGCACAGGGACTCAAATCCCCGTTGGTATACCGAACTTCTCCACTCATATACCAAGAACCCCCACCAACATATCAGTCATCACCCCCACCAACATATCAGTAAGCACCTCTACCAACATATCTGTCATCTCCACCACCTACCTATCAGCCTACTTCTCCCAGATATACCCAACCAGCTCATGTTTATCATGCATACAACTCTCAACCATCTCACTTCCAGCCACCCCCTGCTCGCCAAAGTTTTCCAAGACCTCTACCCAATTTTGACCGCAGGCCTCCCAAGCAATATACTGCCATTGCCGAGCCCATTAACCAATTGTACGAAAGATTAAAAGCTACTGGTTATGTCACTTTTATCCTTTTGTAACCCATGAGAATCCCTCTCAATGGGTCAATCCAAATAAGACCTGTGCATACCATTCCGGCATGAAGGGACATACAATTGATGAATGTCGCTCACTGAAAGATACGATTCAGTTTTTTATTTATCATAAGATCATTCCAACAAAGGAAGATACTCCCAATGTCCGCAACAATCCGCTCCCAGACCATAGGGGTGGAGGCATCAACATGATAGAAATAGAAGACGATTGGGACCTAGAGGGGTCGATGGGGTTGATCATAGAAGGTGATGACCCAAAGAAGCCAGCAGTGTCCAGATTCAACCATCCGGAAATATTGAGGTAGCTACGTCAGTCCCATTCAAGTTTGAAGCAGCACCACCCGCAGATGCACATGTGCCGTTTGAGGTCAAAGTAATGCCACCTGCTAAGGCACCTTTTCCATTTGAAGTGAAAGTAGTTGCACCAATCACAGTGACGGTGTCGAATACGTCTCATTTTTACACTAATTCTGTATCTTGGGACTACGTAGCTGAGGCAAGGAGGAAAGGTAAAGTCAAGATAGAAGAAGCCATTGCTGCACAGGGAATGACAAGGACCGGCATAGTCTATACACCTGAACATTTGGCAGAGTCCAGCAAACAGGCTTCCAACAGACCACCCATAATTGAGACAGGACCAGATGAGCTTTGGAGGAAGATGTAGGCCAAAGAATACTCAGTCATCGATCAGCTGAACGAAACTCCAGCCCGGATATCCATCCTATCGTTGCTGTAGAACTCAGAAACACACGGGAATGCTATGATGGAAGTGCTGAACGAAGCGTATGTGCCAAATAACATCTCTTGTGGGGAAATGGCCAACATGGTGGGGAAGGTGCTGGAAAGTCATAAGATCACCTTTCCTGAGGACGAACTGCCACCTGAAGGGTTAAGTCACAACAAAGCACTGCACATCACTGTGCAATGTGAGGACTACTTCATCACCAGGATCCTGATCGACGGGGAATCCAGACTCAACATCTGTCTATTGACAACACTCAAGAAATTGGGCAAGGGATTGTATGAGATAAGAGAAAGGTCAATGAATGTGAAAGCTTTCGATGGCTCTCAAAGGTATACCATCGGGGAAATCAGTCTTTGTCTATAAATTGGACCCATATGTTTCGAGGTTGAATTCAGGTGATATACCTATCGTTATCCTACAACCTGTTATTGGGAAGGCCATGGATACATGCCGCTAGAGCTGTGGCATCAACATTACATCAGGCAGTGAAGTTTGAATGGAACCACGAGGAAGTAATCATCCATGGAGATGGAAGAAACCCTATCTATAGTCGTTAGACCATCCTTGTGGTTGAAGGTAGAAGAAGGCTGGGTGGAGAAACCCACCACCACATCGAGCGTGTTAACGCAATAGAAAAAGACAAGTGGTGGTATAGTAAGATGGAAAGCATACTTAATTTGAGTGGGTACGATCCTGTCGACAAGAATCTTCAGGGAATCTCCAAGTCGATACAACTCACTGCCCTGGAACCACTTTTCTTTTGGGATACAAATGCACATGGCAAAATTACAAGGACTGGTCGCCACCATGGCACGGTCCCTATTATCCATTAGAACAACCTATACCACATTTGGAGCAGACCTTCCAGCAAGCTGACATTATATGGGGGTAAGAAGAAGAAGAAGCATTGGCAGCCTTGAAGAATCTATTCCTAGAAGATGATGATGTGGGTTGTTGTGTCATTGTTGAGGAGGAGAAGGAGGAGGAAGGCCCTTCCATCCAAGCGGTAAGCAAAGGATCATTCCATAAGAGTTGGACTGTCAGAACATCCAGGGCCCGACGAGTCCCGGGGTAGCAAGGCTGAACAAACATTGTCTATATTCATCTGCTAATGATTTCCTTTTCGCATTTCCCTTTTTTAGCAATAAGTTCTTCAATGTTCCAAAACATTCGTTTAAATTATCAAAAGAGATTTTATGTTTAATCAATATTTATTATTATCATTTTCTCTCATTACTTCTATACAATATTACTATCTCCTATATTGATGAACCCATGACCATGGCATGTGATGAGGCAACGCAACAAAAGGACAGTGATTCAGAAGAAGAGGATGATATCACACCTGATGAAATTATCAGAGAAGTTGAGAATTTCGAGAACAGACCTAAGTTAAATCTGGACAAAACTGAGATTGTCAACCTGGGAGATTCAGAGAATGTCAAAGAAACTTGTATCAACTTTCACTTGTCATTGTCAGAGAAAGAGGAATACACACAATTCTATAAAGAGTATGAAGACATATTTGCATGGTCGTACGACGACATGAATGGTCTAAGTACATCCATTGTGGCTCACAAATTGCCAACGTATCTAATGTGCACACCGGTAAAGCAGAAGCTCAGAAAGTTCTAGCCTGGCATGAGTTTGAAAATCAAAGAGGAAGTTACCAAGCAAGTCAACGCCAAGGTTCTCAGGGTGGTTGAATATCAGACATGGTTAGCCAACATCGTGCCAGTACAGAAGAAGGATGGAAAGGTCAGGGTTTGTGTCGACTTCCGGGATCTCAACTGGGCCAGTCCAAAGGATGATTTCCCTCTTCCAAACATACACATCCTGATTGACAATTGCACCAAGCATGAACTTCAGTCGTACGTGGATTGCTTTGCTGGTTACCATCAGATTTGGATAGACGAGGAAGATGCTGAGAAATCGGCTTTCATTACACCGTGGGGAGTCTACTGTTACAAGATGATAACATTTGTCCTAAAGAATGCTGGGGACACTTACATGAGAGATATGACCGCCATTTTCCAAGACATGATACATAAAGAGATCGAGGTATATGTGGATGACGTCATCATCAAGTCCAAGAAATCCACCGACCATATAGTAGATCTGAGGAATTTTTTCAACAGGTTGCGAAAATACAACCTGAAACTAAACCCCGCAAAATGTGCATTCGGGGTTCTTGCTAGAAAATTGCTTGGGTTCATCGTGAGCCGCCGAGGGATAGATTTGGATCCATCAAAGGTCAATGCCATCCAAGATTTACCACCACCAAGAAACAAGAAAGATGTGATGAGTTTCCTGGAATGCCTTAATTACATCAAACGGTTCATAGCCCAGTCCATAGTCATATGTGAACGAATCTTCAAAATGCTGAAGAAAGATGCTGCCACAAAATGGACCGAGGACTGCCAATAGGCCTTTGACAGAATCAAGGAGTATTTGTCAACACAGCCAGTCCTGGTACCGCCAGAGCCAGGTAGACCCTTGCTACTCTACCGCGCAGTACTAGATGGAGCTTTCGGCTGCATTCCTGCTGAGCGAGTTCGACATTGTCTATGTGACTCAAAAAGCAGTCAAGGGACAAGCGTTGGCAGACCATCTTACCGAGAACCCTGTGGATGGAGAATACAAACCTCGGAAAACGTATTTTCTCGATGAAGAAGTGTTGTTCATAGGAGAAGACATCGCAGAATCCTATGACGGTTGGATAATGTTCTTTGATGGAGCGGAAAATTTCAAAGGAGTAGGCGTCGGAGCTGTCCTGGTATCGGAAAATAGTCAACATTACCTGGTATCTGCTAAACTCAGATTCCCCTGCACCAACAATATGGCAGAGTATAAAGCATGCATCTTAGGGCTCAACATGGCCATTGATATGAATATTCAGGAGCTTTTGGTAATTGGCGACTCAGACTTGCTAATACTCCAAGTACAAGGAGAATGGGCTACTAAGAATTACAAGATATAGTCGTATCTGAATCATGTGCATGAATTGAGAAAGAGGTTCACAAAGAAAGAATTTCGGCATGTCCCCGGAATTCAGAACGGGTTTGCCGATGCATTGGCGGCTCTATCATCCATGATACAACATCCAGATAAGAATTTCATTGACCCTATTCCAGTGAAGATCCATAGCCAGCCGGCCTATTGCGCCCATGTTGAAGAAGAAGCAGACGGAAAACCATGGTTCCACGACATCAAGGAATACCTAACAAAGGGAGATTACCCAGAGCTTGCAAATCATACTAAAAAACACACGCTTCACAGATTGTCCAACAGTTTCTTTCACAACGGAGGAACCCTGTATAGGAGAACTCTCGATTTGGGATTATTGAGATGTATCGATGCAAAGGAAGCCTCTAAGATACTTGAGGAGATACATGTTGGGACTTACGGCCAACATATGTGGTTTTCTCTTGGCTAAAATGATACTCAGAGCTGGTTATTTCTGGATGACCATGGAAACAGACTTCATCCAGTACATCCGGAAATGCTACCAGTGTCAGGTATATGCAGATATGATAAAAGTACCTCTAAATGAGCTCAATGCAACAAGCTCATCTTGGCCATTCGCTGCCTAGGGAATAGACGTCATTGGACCAATCGAGCCTACAACCTCAAATGGACACAGGTTCATCTTGGTAGCTATTGATTATTTCACCAAATGGGTCGAAGCAGCATCTTACAAAACAGTGACTAAGAATGTCGTAGCAGACTTTGTTCGCGACCGTATTGTTTGTCGATTCGGAGTCCCAGAATCAATCATCACCGACAACGTTTCCAATTTAAACAGTGATCTGATGAAATCCATGTGCGAGACTTTCAAAATCAAGAACAAGAATTCCACAGCCTATAGACCTCAAATGAATGGAGCTATAGAAGCCACCAATAAAAACATCAAGAAGATATTGAGGAAGATGATAGAGAACCAAAAACAATGTCACGAAAAGTTATCATTTGCCTTACTAGGATACCGCACCACGGTACGTACATCAACTGGGGAACTCCTTACTTGGTGGTTTATGGTACGAAAGTTATTATTCCTGCCGAAGTGGAGATTCCTTTCTTAAGAGTCATACAAAAAACTAAGCTCAGTGATGTAGAATGGGTAAAGAGTCGTTATGAGCAACTAGCCCTCATAGACGGGAAAAGAATGAGTGTAGTGTGTCACGAACAGCTTTACCCGAACAGAATGACCAGAACCTTTAACAAAAGATTCAAGCGAAGACAGTTCACACCGGGGCAGCTGGTGTTAAAGAAGTTCTTTCCGCACCAGGATAAAGCTAAAGGGAAATTCTCTCCCAACTGGCAAGGTTTGTATATGGTTCACCGAGTATTGATAAGAGGAGAACTTATACTTGCAGAAATGGATGGAGAAGTCTGGCCAAAACCAATCAACTCAAATGCAGTCAAACGATACTATGTGTATTTTTATGCTTTTCCCAAGTGATGTAAATTGAACTACGCCTGACCTGATTCCCGTTTAAGAGGGGATACGTAGGCAGCCCTATGGGTTCTACCACAATTCAATAAAAAATCTCATTTCCCCCGCAATTGGAAACTGGGGAAGAATTTTGAGGAGGGCCCTCAAAGTTTCGAAGCAAGTTCAGCCAATCACAGCATACGCAACAGTCAGCGTTGTCAACCCATCTAACTGGGGCAGAATTTTGAGTAGGACCCTCAATATTCCGTGGCATGAGAGGTTCAATGTATTGAACCGAGTCACAGTCGTCGGTTCATCTAAATTTCTTAAAATATATTTTATACTATGTCTTTACAAAATCATGCATGCTTGCTTTCAAAAATAGCTTTGTTTAGAAAACGCTACCCCGATGATATAAACTGGATCATCAGACCCAGCAGAACGAGTCGATCAAAGCCAGCAGGTATATGACCAACCTTCCCCATCTACAAAACTCATGATTTTTCTTTGGATGCAGGAACAAAGAACGAACATGTTCAAAGTAACAATTCTCAAACCATCACACTTGCTGACATTTTCTATAAACACAAAGATAAACATGCTCTGCAATCAAAATTCTCACAACAATCGCAATATCAAAATATGCTACCAGATAAGAAATTCTACCCATATCTGCATGAGGCAAAGCTCTGCCTCCAATTTATTTTTTCACCGAGACTAGGCGCTGTCTCTCAAGCATTATTTACTTCGCTCCTCTCTCGGGCTATTCTCTGCCCTCCATTTCCCAAGACTAAGCTATGTCTTGTGGACATCATATTATTTCATTTCATGGGCTGAAATATCGCCAACTTGTCCGAAGGCGTCATAGTCTAACGGCATCATCCTCATAGCCGAAAGACACCATGTCATTGACTGAGGATCTCTCTCGATTTTTCATATCATTATTCAAAGGTGTCATAGTTCGGAGGCACCATCTTCATGACCCGAGAACATCATTTCATGGCCTGCAAATCTCTCATCAAATAATTAATGGCTCAGGACATCATGGTCTGAGGACGTCATCCCTAACTGTCCAAAGATAACTTTCATAGTCAAAAAGGAAACTTGCATCATGTTTAATTTTGTGCACAACATATGCTTGTAGTACTCTTGTTTGCAGGTGACCCGGCGAACAACGGATATCCCAGCAGGAGCGATCCCACTCCAGTTTCCTCAATTATACCAAACCTGACCTCTCTCGCAAACCATTCTTCACCTCTCCTATTGCGTTCGTTCTTGCAATGACTTCACCGACATATTTCGCCGATGAATCCGGAACTGCATGCGGCTTGATTCCTGTAAAACCAGGGATATGTAGGTAGCTCAAAAGCTAGGGTGCGGCCTAAATCTCTCAAACCATTTCGCTCGGTCAAAATTAGCCATCATATATTTACCCGACAACTCTTTTATCCTTTCCGGGTAAATAGGGGCAGTTGTTGATACCCATTTTTTTTGCAAAATATTTTAAATTGCATATATACCTTCAAAATCATGCAATAATAGCAATTGGTACTATTTCATAATTTTTCTATATTTTATTAATTAATCCGGCATTTTATTTCCAACAAATAAATACACAATTGCATCATAAATGATTTCAAAAGCATTTCTCTATTTAATCTATTATTTTGGGTCCTATTTAAACCATATTATTTCATAACTAGCCAAATTGGCACATGTTGACTATAATTGTAACAACTTTGCAACTATAGCCCAAGCATACGATTTTATATTATTTTTTACCATAAATTAGTCATTTGTACTTTAAAATACAAAATAATCATTTTAAACTATTTTCTATGCATGAAATTCATAGTTTATAATCATTAGCTATTTTGTAAATTATTTTAGTTAATTTGAATTGGGTATTTAACAAATAGCCTAATTTCATTTCAGTTCTAGCCTAAACTAAACCATCCCCCAACCCCAATTGAATCAGCCCAATACCCAGGCCCAATCCACTAAAATTACCCGATCCAGACCTGATTTAATCTTGGTCGTTAATCAGTTTTGATCAACGACCCAGGTTCACCCTTTCCTAAATTAACCTAAGACCATTACCCCCCTGTCATGACCCAAAACCGGTCCAGGTCGTGATGGTGCCTAACGGCGAGGTTAGGCAAGCAAACGAACAACAATAACAATAAATGTGCGGAATACAATAACAATATGGGGTAAGGTCGTAGAAACAAGCTAAACCACAGCTAGGCCCAATATATATACAACCCCGATAATTACAACAGGTGTGTGCCAGGACTAGTGTCACAGTGTCAACGGGCGGCTACATAGATACAACATCAGAAATACATATACAAAATATACACGCCGCAGTCTGGAACAAAAGACTGAGCAAAATGAAGCTAGAAGGCTCCATAGGTGCTGTCAGGAAAATGCCAAGAAGACAGCTCACCGTGTGGAGCGACGCCGCGATCAGTAC
>MDKH01138759.1:0-13733 GCA_005239495.1 Nicotiana undulata
CACCCCCACCCCCACCCCCATATGTAATAATCGTTTAATATTATATATTATTCCATTTTTTACCTTAGACGCTTTACGTGTATTTAATTACTTATCTTTTATCTTTTTCTAATAATTTAAGTTCACTTAGATCAATAACAATAACAAAATCAGTATACACATCCTTTGAGGGTAAAAAGGTCGTTTTCGATAGACCTCGATTCAAAAATAAATAAGCTCAATTAGATCATTTCTTGATATTCCGTTTAATGAAAAGAAATCTAAAAATGATCTGCATTATATTATGGTACAGTGAAATCATTTGGTGATGCAAATTATTTTCTCTGTCAATTAGCTTTTTGGCTCATTAGAAACTTGTTTGTAGTTTTATGTAAGAAAAGAGCTGAAGATGTGTGGAAAATTTTCTGTATTTTATCATTTGTACAGTGTAATCTATATATACAAAGAATTGGAATCTAGTGTAAACAAACTTTGCCAAGTGGCACTATTCTATTAGTCTATTTCTAATTGTATTTGTAACAAACAAAAAGAATAATTTACAGAGAATATTTATCTACTATGTGATCTGTTCAATACATCTGGGCTTTGCTTCTTTATGGGCCAATGGAATTTCTGAAGGCCCACTTGCTTGTATAGGTCCAAGGCAAATTGTCCAACCCAGTTATTCTTCCTAGATTATATCGAACAGACATTTTACTTATGTCTTTAGCCGCCTCTTGTTATCTTCTTCGTTGGTTCCAAATTCTCCATAGCTCACTGAGGCTTCTTCTTTCTTCTTCTTCTTCTGAGACGAGTGAGGGTGAATTATCTCAACATCCCCCCTCAAGTTGGAAGGGACGGAGGTAACACCCAACTTGCGAAGAGCAGAAATATGAGCTGGTCCGGAAAGGGATTTGGTGAGCAGATCAGCTGGCTGTGAAGATGAAGGAATATGTGAGAGTGAGATTAGACCAGAAAGATACTGCTGCCGGACAAAATGGCAGTCCAATTCCACGTGTTTCGTCCTCTCGTGGAATACTGGATTCCGGGCAATATGAATCGCCGATTTGCTGTCAGAAAGGTCGGGAACAAGCAAAGAGGGAGAGATGGATAGATCTTCAAGTAACCGAGTGAGCCATGTCAGCTCATCAACAACCCTACGCATGGATCTGTATTCCGCTTCAGCGGAAGATAGAGAGATTGAGGCTTGTTTCTTGGATTTCCATGAAATGGGTGACTTGCCAAGTGCAATGTAGAACCCACTTACAGAACGGCGAGAGTCAGGGCAAGAAGCCCAATCCTCATCACAAAAAGCCACAAGCTTGAGACAAGGGTCTGAGTTCAAGATGATCCCTTGTCCGGGATTGGAAAGAAGATATCTTAGGACACGAATGGCAACAGCATAATGGGGAAGACGAGGGGATTGCATATATTGACTGAGTTTAAGCACAACAAATGATAAGTCCGGCCTGGTGTGGGTGAGGTAGTTCAGCTTCCCAACAAGACGACGATACACAGTAGGGTTGGTTATCAAAGGCCCGTCATCACAAATGAGTTTGGAAGATGGTTCAAGAGGTGAGGAAACACAAGATGAATTGGAGACATCAAATTCCTGCAATAAGTCCAAGGTAAATTTCCTTTGACAAACTATAATTCCCTCTGTTTCCCTGAGAATTTCCATTCCTAGGAAATAATGTAGATTACCCAAGTATTTAACTTTTAATTTTGTGCTTAAAAATGATTTAAGTGCTGAAATTTCTTGAGAATCATTCCCACTGATAAGAATGTCATCGACATATAGTGCCACAATAGATGTCATGTTTCCAGTACGTTTAAAAAATAGGGAATAGTCATTCAAAAAAGAGGAGTAGCCTTTGTAACTTAATGCACCTGCGAGCCGAGCATACCATTGCCGTGAAGCTTGCTTTAAGCCATATAGGGATTTCTAGAGTAGACATACATGATTAGGACTTGGAGGAGTCATTCCAGAAGGAAATCTCATGTAGACTTCCTCTTGTAAATCTCCATGCAAGAATGCATTGCTTACATCTAACTGATGAATTGGCCAATCTTTCTTAGTTGCTATTGCCATAAGACATCTGATAGTGGTCATTTTGATCACTGGTGAGAAGGTGTCAGTATAATCGATACCCTCCCTTTGAATGTCTCCCATAACCACTAGTCTAGCCTTGAGTCTTTCTACTGAACCATCTGAATTATGTTTGACCTTGTATACCCATTTGCAAGGCAGTGCCTTCTTTCCTTTGGGTAGTAGTACTACATCCCATGTATGGTTCTCCTGTAGAGCTGCAATTTCTGATTCCATGGCATTTTGCCAACCAGGATGCATAGAAGCTTGAGTGTAACTCACATGCTCTTGTATTTCTGAAATGGACTTCATCATCTGTTGATTATGTGTTGATAAAGCTGCAAAAGAATAAACATTAGGTGCACTAGGTTGAGTGAGACAAATGTGAGTGAAAGGGGTGAGGAAAATGTTATTACAAATGAAATCCTTCAAGTGTTTTGGCCATTGGGTTTCTCTGGCAGATCTCCTAGGTGCAGGAAGAGTTGGACTATATTCATGTGAATTGAAACTAGGTGAATGATTGGTAGGTGATGGATTGTTCCCAGAAGGGTGAACAATCTGAGGTGATGGAGAGTTAGTTGAAGTGGAAGAGTGAGGAAAAGTGTGTGCAGGGATTGGTGGATTGAAAACCTGAGGGTGATGTTCATTAGAGGAGATTGGGGATTGTATAGGTGGTGAAAAGAGTGGTGCAGATGTAGGAAAGGAAGTATCCATTTGGGAAGGTTTGGGAAATATAGGATCTGAAGGTGGGTGAACAGGATTGGAGACAAAGGGGTATTTATCTTCAATAAAGTGAACATCTCTAGATACAATAATTTTTCTAGTGTCTAACTCCAACAATTTGTATCCCTTTTGTCCTAAAGGATATCCCAAAAACACACATGCTTTTGCTCTAGGATCAAATTTACTTCTTCCATTAGACAAAGTGGATACATAGCACAGACAACCAAAACTCTTGAGTTGATCATAAGATGTAGGTTGATTGAACAAAACAGAAAGGGATATTTTTCCTTTGAGGACTTTGGAAGGTAACATGTTGATCAAATAGGTAGCTGTTAGTATGCATTCTCCCCAATAGGCAATAGGAACATTTGATTGAAATAATAGGGCTCTTGCTATTTCTAGGAGATGTCTGTGCTTCCTCTCAACTATGCCATTCTGTTGAGGGGTTGCAACACAATTTGTTTGATGAAGAATCCCTTGTGACAAGAGGAAGGCAGATTCTTGACTTTCTTTTCCAAGTTCAAAAGCATTATCTGTTCTTAGCTTTTGCACCTTGACTCCAAACTGTCTCTCAACCATGATTAGAAAATTTTTCAAAACTCCAAATGCATTGCTCTTTGTGCTCATTAAGAATGTCCAAGTTCCCCTACTATAATCATCCACAAGAGTTAAAAAATATTTATATCCATTATAAGTAGGGGCCTTGTAGGGACCCCAAACATCAACATGTATTAATTCAAATGCTCTTTTTGTTTTGATTTGACTTAGAGGGAATGTGGATCTAGTTTGTCTAACTTTAGGACACACATCACATGAACATGAAAAATTAGGAGGAAAGGATATAAAACTGAATTTTTTCATTGATGAAAAAGGCAAACGCCCCAACCTAATGTGCCAAAGGTTTACATCAGATATAGCATTTGCAGAAAAAGGAAAAGGTGCTGAAATTTGAACAGATTCACTATGGTCAAAAGAAGTAACTACATTCTCTTTAGCATTATTCCTAGAGTTGATGGCAGTAGGTTCCAATAGGTATAATCCTTCTCTGGCTTCACCAAAAACTTGAGAACTCTTCATCAAAGAGGCCTGTAACATACATTGATTAGATGAGAATGAGATGATGCAGAAGAATTGTGAACAAAACCTATTGACAGATAACAGATTGTATCTGAAATTAGGCACATAAAGGACCTTCTCTAAAATATAGTTAGGAAGAACGGATATCTTTCCTATATGAGTGACTATTATCCTAGATGAGTCAGGCAAATTAATGTGCAGTGGAACAGGAAGAGGTGTTAGTGAAATAAAAGCATTTGAATCAAAACACATGTGTTCAGAGGCCCCTGAATCTATTATCCAAGTGATGGAATTAAAAGTTGAAAAACAAGATCCAGAATATTTCACAATTGTACCAGCAACTGCATTTGCATTCACTTCTGAATTGGAACTTCCTGATTTTGAAACTTTCACTTGCTTTATCAACTGCATTAGTTGAGTAAACTGATCCTTAGATAGGTGTTGTTCCATAGTGTCATTGTAGTTGTTATTGGTGTCTCCAATCTGTTCCTCTGAGAAGGCTCCATTGCTTCTGATGGTCCTTGTCCTGTCCTCCCATTTGTCAATTCAAAATTGTCAGGGAACCCTATGATTCTGTAGCAATCTGCTATTGAGTGACCTGTTTTCTTGCAGTAGGTACAGGTTAAATTAGGATTAAACCTTGACTTCTTGGCCCTAGCAATAGGAACCTTTGAGCTTAGGTTCCCAGGTCTCTAAAGGTTATTCTGACCCTTTTGAAACTGAGTGTTAATTCTCTGCTTTCCATTCCTTTGTGAAGAACTGTTTTGACTTGAAAAGTTCCCATGGTTTCCCACCATGAAAGCTGAAGAATCAGAGGATATTAGAGGATTGGAATATATTTCTCTCTGATTCTCATCTTGAAGGATGAGTGAATAGGCATGGTTGATGTTTGGTAGAGGATTTAACATTAGAATGTTTCCTCTTGCTTGACCATAGGATTCATTCAGCCCCATGAGGAATTGAATTAACCTTTCATCCTCTTGTGATTTCTCCATCAGGTGCTTTCCATCACAGACACAAGCACAACTACATTTGACATTTGATTTCAAAGAATCTAGCTCATCCCAGATTCGCTTGAGTTTCGTGAAATAGGTTGCTATATCATTTGTTCCTTGTGATAATCCATGTAACTCCTTCTGTAGGTGATACAATTTTGCACCATTTGACTGCCCAAATCTGTGTTCAAGGCTCACCCACAGATCTAGTGCAGATTTTGAATATATGACACTATCTCCAATATCTTTGGATAGTGAATTCAACAGCCAAGAAGTAACCATGTCGTTACATCTACTCCATAGTTGGTGATCTTTTGAGGTAGCAGCATGTGCTGGATAACTGCCATTTATGAAGCCCAACTTATTCTTTGCTGATAGGGCTATGAGGACAGATCTCCTCCAGCCTTGGAAACCTCTGCCATCGAAGATAGCATTTACCAAACTCATTCCAGGAGAATCTGAAGAATGGAGGAAATAAGGATGATTGGGATCGAAATTGACTCCATTTCCAACAGTGGTTTGAACCACAATGGTCTCAGCAGCGTCAGCCATGGAGAATCAAAGATGATTTTGACAGAAAAATCAAAGAAAGGAGATTACATTTTCCAGAATCGAGCTATGCTCTGATACCATGTAAGAAAAGAGCTGAAGATGTGTGAAATTTTTTCTGTATTTTATCATTTGTACAGTGTAATCTATATATACAAAGAATTGGAATCTAGTGTAAACAAACTTTACCAAGTGGCACTATTCTATTAGTCTATTCCTAACTGTATTTGTAACAAACAAAAAGAATAATTTACTGTTCAATACATCTGGGTTTTGCTTCTTTATTTGGGCCGATGGAATTTCTGAAGGCCCACTTGCTTGTATAGGTCCAAGGCAAATTGTCCAACCCAGTTATCCTTCCTAGATTATATCGAACATACATTTTACTTATGTCTTTAGCCGCCTCTTGTTATCTTCTTCGTTGGTTTCAAATTCTCCATAGCTTACTGAGGCTTTTTCTTTATTCTTCTTCTTCTGAGACGAGTGAGAGGGAATTATCTCAACATTTTATGACCCTATTTTTTTCTTTTACACATAACAGATCTGTCTTTTACACATAAGAGATCTTACAACGTCATTTTCTTAAAATCAAAATTGTTAAGGGGCATGAATACTGATAATTTACTTGACAGAAATTTGAAAATAACATTTCAAAGCTTTGATGAATCATGACAACAATCCCATATATCACACTTAGTCGTATGGTGTAGCCGTCAAGCACATGGGGACTTTAATCGAGAAAAAACACGAGGCATTAAATGCAATTTGTTACTGAATTAGGAAAGCTTTGCTAACTCTAGTTAAGTTTACAGGACGATGAAACAATAGCTAATGGACAAATGGAAACATGGTCTCAAGTCTCAACAACAACAACCCAGTAGAATCCCACAAGTGAGGTCTGGGAAGAGTAGTATATACGCAAACCTTACACCTACGTATGAAGGTAGAGGGGCGGTTCCCGAATGACCCTTGGCTCAACAAATATAATATCAAGAAATAGAAACATGGTCTCCACCAGACATAATATCTGTGAACAAGGTGGTTCCATTTGTTAAAATAAATATTGCTATGCTGATCAAGATTCAAGATATCAAAATCTCCAATCACAGGCAGCTTATCCAGGAACCAACTAGAGCTAACAAATAGCTACCTGCCATTCTCCTTTTTGACAACCTTAAACAAACTGGTTTTGACAATGACCAACAAGTTAGCAGGGAACTATAATAGCAAGCAACAAACAACAAACAAATACTCCTAATATATGCATTTCAAAAGTACATGTCACTGACCCTTTTGCACATGACACCAAATGAATACATTAGGTTACCAAAATAGATATATCTAAATGTATAACAGGTATAAGGATTAAGCTCACTTCCTGTGGAAACCATGTAAAGATCTTGGAGATCCCTCAAAAAGATCCAAAAGGAAGTTCTCCAAATCGTCCGCAGTATACTTTATGTGTTTATCACTTATATGATTGGTGTGTCTTCCAACAAATGTCCTGTATGCCTGGATAACCTTGAGACATGTTGAGATTCGAAGATCCTCACGAAGTTGACTATCTGGGATTGACCAACCTGTCTGGCTCTTGTAAACATCCTCAAATGCGATATAAAAGCTGAGTAGTCTCTCCTTGAGAAGTGTTCTCGAGATAGAATTCGAGCCTGGGTTCTGTAGCCCTTCATCCCTGAGTAAAGAGAGGATAGAACTCCATGTAGCTCTCTCGTAGCTCATTGCATGGTGTTGGAATTTCCAATTATGTTTGCGAATCCAATCATCGCCAAGTATTGTTCTTAGATTGGAATTCTTCACCTTTTCAGCCATGTAATGAATATTATTCATTAAGAAAAGGTGACCTAGTGAGTCATCCCGGTATAACTTGGACTTATCCTCAAGGTTGCATTCCAAAATTGAAGTGAAGGATCGAAAATGTTGAGCCAGTGGAGATATACAACAGCGTCTGTCCGTGTTATCTTCTTCTCTATCAGGTGTCATGTCTGGTAAAATGGCCGCTGAATCTTCCTTCTCATATCCCTTCAGAAGTTCATCAAGCGTTTTGCTATAATCGATAAGAGTTTTCATGTAGTTCATAACGTACCTCGTTAGATGGTGTATTCCACCACCCGGGAAAGGGTTGGCCGATATGCTGGAAGCAACAGCATTTTCAAATTCCAGAAAGGTTGCCTTCGCGCAATCGCCCAAACTTCTAAGGATGTCCTGGCATTCTGTTCTAACACATAACCCTGCCTCATCAGAGTACATAGCATCAATATCTGGGATCAGATCTGCGAGCAGCTCATACATGTCAAGAATCCGAATCAACTTTTCCGGTTGATGAGGGCCAATAGCTATGGCTTCACCAAAGTTCAGAAGCTGTACGATTGAAGCTTTCGAGGCCTCAGCAAAGCAAACTGAACTAACTGCTTCCAGCTCGCTAAAAATCTGATCGCTTAGCCACTTTTCACTGGCAAGATAAATGCGCACAAAGATCTTCATAGCGCGTATCCACCTCCTGATTTTGGAGTTCAACGAGTTCCATTCCATCTTCAGTACATCCTCAATGCTCAACTTCTCTACTTCAAGAATGAAGAGGCAATCGTCCAAGGCATCTTTTCTGACATTGATAAATGCCTGAGAACACTCCCGACCATAATTTGAATCGAACATCAAATTGGCAATGCATCTTAGGTCAGGAATAACATCCGGATGCACGAGTTCAATGATGTACTCCTCAAAGCTCCTACTCATGCTATCTCTTTGAACCACATCCTCAACCGAGTCATCCCCAAAAGACACAATAGAGCCATCATCTAATGTATCGTCCTCGCTTGAACGAAAGGACATATGTTCAGGCTCAAAAGGCTGCCTGTTCTGAACAAGCAAATGAGTAAACTCCTCCTCAAGCCGATTCATTGCTGTTTGAAGAAGATCGTGAGCCTTACGCAGAAGCTCGTCTTCTCTACTACCTTTATCCACATTCAAACCCTCCAATCTCTCGATCAATTTTCGAGCTTGATCCACATACCTCAAATACTCATATGCTTCTTCTTGGCCACAATCCCAAATCATTGACTGACCAACCTCCCAATTCATTACCTTAGTCTGAACTAAATTAAGCTGCTCCTCCAGCTCAATAAACTGCTCCTCAGTTTGATCACCAGAATCCTCATCTTGGGTTTCACTCACTCTAGTAATGGAAGACAATTGGGTGCCTAAATCAGCCAATATTTTTCTAGCATCATCGGTTAAAGTCCGATTTGACCCCAACGCTTTAACAATGTTCTGAGCAGCAGCTATTAGGTTTTCTTCCTCATCCATTAAAGGGACCGAAGTTTCACAGTCTCCCATATCATCCAAGAACTAACAAAAATTAGCTCAACGCTAACCCCAAACAGGTAAAAATTGCAACTTTAAAACCAAAGATATCAACAAAGAACTTCACCAAGAAAGATATTACCTGCAAATATAAGTTAATTTAGAGTTAACCCAAATTCCTTTTGAGGGGAAAAAGTGAAAGACAAAATAAAAAGATGTAGAAAATAAATAAATAAATAAATAAATAAGTGGGGCGGCGGGCTATAAGAAAACAAAAAGTAGCAAACTTTAGGTATAAATTAAAGTGGGATATTTTAAAAACAGCAAATACAATGGACAGAAGATGCAAGAAGCAGAGGAAGCTGAAAATGCACAAAGCTGAAATCTGGAACAAATCACCAAAACAAGATCCATTATATATACAGTTATGTGAATAAAGCTTATGGGCAGAGGGGAAAAATAAAAAGAGACTGACCCTTTTTAGCACAGTGGCAATGATCGGACAGAGAATGAAAAATTTCTCAGAGAAATCAAGCGGAAAATTTGTGCAGAGAACCGACCTTCCTAAAGTATGTGTGCATCATGTCATGTCGCTGCTTCTTCTTGGAGTAATAACTTTCTTTTTTCTTTTTCTTTTAATGGATTTGGCCAGTGCTGTGCTGTGCTGCTTTGACCTTCAGTCGTCGTGGTCTCGTGTAATATATTGAGAAGTTACCTGACATTGGTCCTTGCGTGTAAAACTCTTATTTTTACTAAAAAAATTCCAAGTAATATTCAAATATTACGCCGTTAGTACCCGTTTGAACATAAAATTTGATGGAAGATTTTTTCTTAAAAATATATTTTATAAATTTTTAATTTTTACTTGAAGAAACATTTTGGAAATTTTCAAAAATTTAAAAAACTGCAAAAAAGTTATTTTACAAAATTTTCACTCAAATCACTCACAAAACTTCAAAAACAACCCAAACTGAAATTTATATCCAAACACAACTCTAAATTTCAAATGTCATTCTCACTTGAAATTTTTTTTCACCATTTTTTGAATTTTACATTCTTATGTCCAAACGCCTGCTTAGAGCCCGTTTAGACATACGTAAAATTTTCCTTTTTTTCGAGAAATTTTCACTTTTTTCCGAAATCAGCATTTGTTCATAGAATTTTCAAGTTTCACTTGAAGATGCATTTTGAAATTTTCGAAAATTTAAAAAACTCCAAAAATCTATTTTTCAAAAATTTCACTCAAATCATTCACAAAACTTCAAAAATAACCCAAAATTATATTCATGTTCAAACACAACTCTAATTTTCAAATACCATTTTCACTTGAATTTTTTTTCACTTTTTCGTTGTGCTTTTTATTTCTTTTTCCCTTTTCGTTGTGCTTTTTATTTCTTTTCTCCTGGACATTTTCCTTTTTGGCTACCTCCCAATTTTCTATTTGTCGTTTATTATTTTTATTTTTTTCTCTAGTCTATTACTTTATTTGTGATATTTAGCAAGAACACTCAAACAATAGCCTCCAAAATTTAAAATTTTCATAATATAAGCATTTCTCTTATCTCAAATTTTTTAATTTTCTTCTTTCAAAATAAACAATTTGGGTCTTGATTTAGATGGAGATCAAAATTAATCTATAATTTCTTTTTTTATTATAACATAAAACTTTGTTATTCTATGATTGTTAAATATAATTTAAATCTCTTTCGTAATAAATTATGATGAATATGTCGCCATCATTAGATTTATGATTTTTAGTTTTGAGATCTTGTAGTTTATCTAATTCCGCATTTACTTATGAGTATAATTTATGTATTGAAGATTTATTCTGATCGGTGGAGTTCCCTTATTAAATTTTTTATTTTACTTGTGCAAATTTATTTTTAGCATAGAAAAAAATATAGTTCCCTAGTGAAAATATTGATTTTACTTGTATTTTTAATAATAAAAGTGTGATTACTTCTTTAAACTGTTAATTATATTTGCTTTTTAACGTTTGAGATGTAATTTTCATATGGCAATAATAACATATATACCCAATGAAATTCCATAAGTAGGGTCTGAAAAATTGATGTAATTTTTATATTTGCAAATAAAGTGCTTATTAAATTACTCAAATAAACTAAAAAATGAATCAGACAATCGTTCCGAACAAACTATATATTAGTAGTTATTATCTCCTAGATCCGCCTCTGGAGATAATAGAGAAACAAATTTGATTCGTTAAGTAAATATATAACTGTTGAAGTCCGTGGTATTCAATAAATCGATCATGTTGTTCTTATGCATATTATTAGAAAAATAATAACAACAACAAATAACTCAGTTTGATCCCAACATAAGAATGTTAAAAATTTTAATAAATGTTTTCTCATGTAGAAAGATTTAAATTTTCGTACTAATCAAAGTATATAAACGGAAGTAGAGAGTACTAATATAGTAATACTCTTCATCTACCTAATGTATAAAGCAAAACAAATAATCTACAAAAACCAATAGTATAACTTAAAAATATAAATTTTCAATAGTTACATCATAATTCATAATAAATTGAGCTTAGATGGTGTAAAGAGTGGAATATTTATTTCAAATCGTGGTCTAATTAATTGCTTCTAGAGTAATACTACAATATTGTTGTTGGCTTTTAATGGTTAAAAAGGACACAATGGAAGATAAGCAGATAACCAAAATTCAGATACTTTGAATGTGAGGAGCTTCCGGTCAAAGTGATTTGACAAAAAAAGCCAACTCATTTCAGATTATTCCCAAAAATACTTTTCCAGTTCAATATTTTTACTTGGCATTCACAGGGTTATGTTTGCCTTTCCAGTCATTCTGCCGCAACCATGGGCCCATCAGACTTCCATTCCATACGCATAATGTAGTTCTCAAGAGTATAATAGAACAGGGGTCCCACTCCCACCATGTACGTGAATTATAGTTTTGTTTGAGTTAGATCATAGGGCGTGCAATTTTAGTTCTAGAAATTCTATATAATACAAAAAGCAAATAATATAAGTAATAACACACCACAGCTAACACGTCAAATTGTAGAGCTTATAATAAAATAAGAAAAATAGATAATATACTATAGTTAATTAGTTTTACATAAGAAATTACCAACAAAAAATGTTAAAATGAGCAAAAAGGTAACATACTGCAGTTACACAAAATGTTAAAGTGAGAATCTGTGACTCTAAAAAATAAAATATAAAGGTAAGATACTGTCATTAAACCAACTTTAAGTAATAATATAAATAAACAAAAATTGTTAAAATGAGAATAAAATTTGTTTGATGTAGAATAAATATGCCAGGTCCAACAATTAAAATATACTATATAGTGATATTTGAAATGAAATGGTTAGGTCCGAAGTAGAATTAATTCTTATTAACATATATGTGAAATTTCAATCTTAAAATCTGTATATTATATAAACATAAATGCTCTTTATAAAATAATTGGAGTAATACACTTAAACAAAAGTATTTTCATAATTATATGTTGGGCCATGCCTGATATATAAAAATAAAAATAAAAATAATATTAAATACTATAAGCTAGCATAATATAAATTTCAGTTATTCTCACTTAGAAAAGACTTTGCTCCGACTTAATTTATAATATTAATAGTATATTTATATTTTTTTGGTATACATAACAAGAAAAAGTATAGGAAATGACACATGGTCAAATTAGAACTCGCGATATTACTGTTCAAATTATAATAACTTCACAACTTGAATTATCATGATTATTTTAAATATCAAGTAAATGCTCAAACAATTGTCCATAATTCAAGCACTTAATACGAAAAGACTATTAGAAAAAGAGTAGAGAATTGGTATCTCCTTTAGAAATATTTTTTTTCCATATTTCTAGGTCCACTTCTAATGTAACACATGTTTTTTCCTAGCGTAAGAAGACATCTCATCTTATTTAATACTATTAACAAATGATTTATCAACAAAGAAAAATATAAAAAATTTGGTTATTCACATATGTAATTCTCAATGTGGGACCATGTTCAAAATACAAGTACTTCAACTAATCTAACATTTTCATATTGATAATAGCTTTTATAACAAATTTGATTAACAGCTTTGTTTAATTATAATTTTCACTTTAATTTTAACTACTGTAAAAATGTTATATTTAACAATTGATAAATCAAAGCATAGAAGTCCAAAACAAGTGAGACAAATATCATATGTTTAGCAATTATTCAAAAGTAAGTATATTTGTACGACTCCGCTATCAAGCATGTTTCTATGACATATTGAGTTTCGTAATTATCGTAAAATTGAGATTAAATTTGTTAATCATTCTTAAAAACTCATTACATTTCCCCATTTCGCACCCAGTCTCCATTTGCCTATTGCCCAAATAGAACCGATAATTATTTGCCTAGCGCTTTAACAGTGCTACTACATGCTTCCTTTAATTAGGAAAACTCAATTTCTTAATCAAGGTTCATTTATATTTTTAAAAATACATATTTTATTGGAATATGTAATTCTGTAATTAAATCTATATTTTATTTCATAATCCATATTTTGCATTGTCATAAGCAAAAGAATCTGAAAAAGAATGTAACTCACGTAATCAAACGCTTAAATCTTGAAGACATTATTTTCCTTATTCATATTCAAATAGCTATAAACTTCTCTGCTGAAGATAAGTGTTATTTCAGCTTAATTAATTTGGAAAAAATAAATGTTCGCTTTTTGTTTGAAAAAGCAAGAATGAATTTTTCCAATTTATTCTTAATCCAAAAAATTATCTACAAAATTCGAGCATATATAGAAAGTAATTTGAGAAGATATAATAGGAAATAAGTTGTATAACTCTTACATTATTAATACTAAATGATTTTCTTAATGGGTATGTATGGGTGACAATTTGAGCCCAAACCTACCTAACCCGCTCAACCCGCCCAAAGATTAATGGGTTGGGCTGAAAATATTTTAGCTCATGGGTCAATTTGGGCTGAGCCCAAGTTA